>QVRM01006149.1:0-202500 GCA_003439945.1 Dermanyssus gallinae
TATTGATGAACTCAGTTTTTGGCTTCAAAAGTCAGCAATCACCTAACCTGTGAATTGAAATGGTACATACATTTTCGCAAGCATCCTTGTTAAGACCGTCACCGAGTAGCCCATTTTCTGATGAAGTTGGAAATATTTAAATAAATCCTCATCCGTGTCGGTACGTTGTCGGTACCTATCTTGTGGAAAAGAAACTATTCACATTTAGCATTTTGTATCAGACTATTCTTGGCCGCCTTGGCCGAATTACGTGACTTTTTCTGGTCCTCGACTTAGCACTCCCATACGATCCAGCAAAGTGATTTGTGGGTAATAAGGCGTCACCACGTTGAAGTTTCTTCTAAACCTCGCAGTTTATCGTGATAAGCCGACATGCGGGCTTACATTACGACGCCTGTGCTGGCCTAGTATTCTTGGGACTCTGGATAATCATACATATCAGACAACATGTCGTATATATATATATATATGACAAGGTGCACGATACGGCGCCTTCTTTCACAAAAATGTCTAGAATATCACGTTTTGCTGTCCATGGCGAGAGAAACTACCTCAGTCTACAAGCTACAATTTGCTTATTGAATTCATCTCAATGTGTGCACTTCTTCGTGCTAAATCGTGTTAGCGCTTGATCAAATAAGACATACTTCGCTAGGTAGACAACAAGATACGTACGGTGGTCAGTCCTGCGGCCAGCAGCACAAATACACTGATCCACTCTACAAAGACCCAACGGAAATGAGCGGCAAGGTGTGTGTATAGCATGTGACACGCTGTGTGGTACTTGCTCCTGATGCTATGCGATGATTGTTGATCGGCTCGGTTTAGTCGAGTCGCTTGGATGGAGCTAACCGGCTTGATTCTTTACCTTTTCGCTTATCTCTCTCTATCCATCTATTTCTCTCTCTCTCTCTCTATATATATATATATATACATATATATATTTTTTTATAGAGGTAACTGGTAAAATGCGTGATGCCGGGCGACGTTGTTAAAGCCACGGTCGTGTGAAACTCGCACCCACTAAAATCCAGTCGTTCTCTTTGCCCCTTGACGGGGGGTGGCCGCAGTACTGTGCTCTCGAGATTACTTCACCTGGCCGCCACTCTTCTTGCCATTTAGGCTGTTTGGCTTTGTGCGGCGGTTATTTTCGCCTCAGAGATACCTTGTGCGAATCTTCTTACTAGAATCCAGGTATTGTGATCTTTGAGGAGCGCTTCTGCAAGGGGCTGGCATGTCAGGGGGTTCTGCAATCCTAGGTTCCGGGACAATAGCTCTCGCTCAGTGTCGAAGAATATATATATATATATATATATATATACGCTTCTACAAGGGGCTGGCATGTCTGGGGGTTCTGCAATCCTAGGTTCCGGGACAATAGCTCTCGTTCAGTGTCGAAGAATATATATATATATATATGCATCTTGTTCCCTTGTTGTTGCCTCGAGTACCCTAGTATTCATTACGCACAACTTGTTAAAAATGAAGTTGGCCTGCCGAGGTCTTTGCGGCGACAGCAACGACAACAGCAGCAACAACAACAACAACAATAGATACAACAAGAAAGGTACCCACGTGTTTATGATGGTTGGAAGGAGGACACACGATTGTGTCCGTTTTCGGCGCAGGGCTGTAACAGAGGCCGGCCGTCTCCTGAGACGGGGACGGTCGACGGCATTGCTCAGCCGCCAAATCCCACCGCGTAAGGAGGAGCCGTTTCAGCGAGCTCCGATGCGTTCGTTTTTCGTGCTCGAGAACGGCCGACTGATACGTGTGTAGAAATGGGCAGAACTTGCATAAGAATCGAGCCGCGAACGTCGCAACACGGTGATCGGCTGCTGCAAGCCCTACTAGCTGCTTGTTGTTGTCTGCTGTTTCATTTGGGTGCGATCCGGCGTTGCCTAAAACGTCGTTAGATCATTCACTGTTCACTGTTATTCGTACTAAGTGCGCTTTAACCATAATAGTAGGCATATGCACAAATGTGCAAAATGCACAGCATTACTAAATTTACGCTTAGTACAGGCATGTACTGCTCTCTACTTTGGTATGCTTTTTTTCTTTCTTTCTACGGGGTTTGTTACAACTATTTTCGTCCCAGAAACTACTACCTACTATCTGGTTTTACTTCGCTAAACCCCGGAACACGTTCTGGTAGTATCTTACATCACAACTAAGATGGCCGCCACGGCGAGTTTTCATTTCTCCTACCTGGTTGTCGTATCTTTTTTTTGTGTTGTGTTTAGAGGTATACATACTTTATCGAGCAATTTATCGTTCTTGTGTATTTGACAAGACCCCGGGGGACCCGCGGGCTATCCTGCACTACAAAAGAAAGAACGGCGAAGCCATCACAGCAAGATGTCTAGGGTGCTGCAAAAGAAACTAGAGGGTTTTTAACATTTTACATAAAAGTCAATATAGGAGAGACACGGCTTAAGTTCCGGCTTTATTAGAAAGTATCTTGCATGCAGTTATGCCTAAAATATTATGTTAGGCAGACGGCCGCCACGAGACTTTTCGGCATTGTCTATATGAAGTACACCAGTTTGATGTGTTTTTGGCATATTTTGGGCCGTATTTTCGAAATATTTTGCTGAACATTTTTATTCATCGATGGTTACAGACTTACTGAGTGAGAAAAAATCCCAGAAGCGTCAGGTTGCGCCCAGCAGGTGGCTACGAAACGTCTGCTTTCTGGGAGATTACATGCCCACCAAATAATTTGTTCAACCAAACAAATGTTATTAGTATAGCTTTGGTATTGCGACAAAATTTACAACAAACCCTAAAGTGGCTCGTATATATATAAATATATATATATATATATATATATATATATATATATATATATATATATGTATAAGCCCTAAAGACGAGTGAAAAATGAAAACACAACAAATTCGGGAAAGACTGGATCAAAGGTCAAAGGAGCAAATGCGACACACTTACTCAGTAAATAGTGCTTACAAAATGAAAAGCATGACCTTTATGCATTTTGAAAAGTGACATCACGGAGATATTTTGCGCTCGATGGTAAATTTTGAAAAATTGTCGGCTTTAGCACTTTTCACTTTTAGCTGGACTTCTCCCATACGACAGACGCTTTGCACAACCTTCACGAGTGCATCTGTATTATATTAGCCTCTTTTAACTGTTTCTCCCTATTTTTAAAGTAAGAAACATGTATAAAGGTATTCAGACGATTTCCATATTTTAAATATGCAATGTTTCTTCAGCCAGTGTGTTGTTGGATGTTTTTCTTCTAGTCTAATGGATCACTGCAGCAAAGTTCTCGACAGGTTTTGTTCCTGGAGCTATAGATATATGCACATTTATTTTTCGTGTATTACAATATGCATGTGGGGCACATATTACGGAAGAATAGAAATTTTGCCAATGGGCCTAGCGGGTGTGTATTGTGACAATCACGTGACCGCTTCGTCTAGGCTAGGCCGAGACCACTTCAGAAGAGTGCCACAAACGGAGGCTGCGTTTCCACGTTGTATGTCAAGATCCAGACGTTGTTTAAAAAGGACGACGATCTGCTATCACTGGTTGACTAGTGCCGACTTTGCAAATTAGGTGTCTGGTTCGAACACGAGGAGCACCCAAGGTCTCAAACGCGAGAGGCCAGAATTCGTGGGGATACCCAATTGATGAGTATTTGCTTAGCTTGTTGGTCTCCGCAAGGCACATAATATATATATATATATATATATATATATATATATATATATATATATATATATATATATACATATATATATATATATATATAGAAAATATTGTGATGATTTATTAATCATTTACAATACGTTTGCACACTCGGCAGTGCTCGCCTTAATAAAAATGGTGGTAAAAAGGTGTCACGTGAAGTTAAGAATCAGTTGTCCGTGTCCTTGCTTGATGGTAGCCCCCGCTCTTATGGATCCGGTGCGAGCGATATATCCTCAAGGTTCCTTGCAAAGTTAAAACGGTGAGATCCATAAGATTCCTCTTCGTGACGCCGAGCCCCAAGAGCGTCCTCGCAGATTCGGAGTCCCATACACCACTCATAGAGATAGTGATGGATCCGAATCTGCGAGGTTTTTGCGGGTAGGGGAGCGCCGCTCTTAGGAACTCGACGTCATATTTGGCGATCTTGTCTTGCCGTGCTTTTGCCAGGTCCCGGTTCGGGCCGCAAACCTCGGCATCTAAAACCCAGACCTCGGTAGGTGTTGTTATTACGAGGTCGGGCTTTAGACCCGGTGCGCCCGGTCGACGGAATACTCGCTCACGAACCACCTCATGACCCCTTTCGCGGAGAAGACGCGCCACGCGATCACAGACGTCGTCATGTCTCTTTATGGTTTGTTTGTGTGTTATATCGCACATCTGAGCGACATGAGCCAACGTCTCAGGCGCATGACACCCGTGCCTACAACGTTTGTTGTAGCCCGGGCGTCCCCTGGCCAATCTGGGACGCGTTGGTAGTGCGTTGATCCTGAGCTTTAGTAGGTTTAAATACTCCTTACCAGATAGGTAGGGCATACCCTTAATCCAGTAATGTACAAAGGGCGTTTCGTGTGCTTTTTTAAAATGTGCCCCATCGAACGTGTTGTGTAGTTGTTGTGACCAGTAATCGGTCTCTTGTGTAGCGGTCTCAATGGAGGTTCCCAAGCGCTCGCAAAGAAGTCTTGTTTTCGCAAGATCTTTTTTAAAGTGCTCGGTGGTTAGCATCCATTGGACCCCAAGGTGCGTGGAGTGTTGTAGTGCTGTCAGGCGGGAGAGGCGAATTCTGGGAATGAATGTTTGGAGGCAGGGGATGTCCAGACCGCCGTGTGCTGTGTGCGTGTACAGGTAGGCGTTCGGCACCGAGTTTTCGAGCTTAAGCCATTTCGACTTAACAACCTTTCTGATCTCTTTATCTAGGTCACTAAGGAGTGCGTGAGATGGTCTGGGACCGGAGACCAGTTTATATAGGAGACGGGGAATGAGAAAGTCTTTCAAAAATATGAGTCTTTGGTGGGGTTTAAGGGGAGCTATCGTGAGTCTGTTGAGTAAGTTAATGAGTATATCCTTGGTGGAGTCAACTCTGCCATTGCTGTCAAAGTCGACTCCAAGATATCTCCATCGATCGCTCATACCTTTAGCTGGCAATTGCCGATCTCCAACGTTAAATTCTGATACGGTATTGATAAAACCTTTACCTTCCTTCCTATTAAATAGGTGGGAGATAGTAAAGCTTTCAGTAGTATTAATTTCAAGGCCTCGGGATTTTAAAAGTGGGTCCGCAATATTAAGGAGCCGTTGGAGAGTGGATTTCGTGGAGGCTAGGAGGATGAGATCATCCGCAAAGGCTAAGCCCATAAGGCGGAAGTCATCAGTAAGTTGGTACCCGATATTAGTTTCGTCTAATTTTGAAAGAATGTCGTCGAGAACTAGATTAAATAAGAGGGGGGACAGAGGATCTCCCTGCCTAACACCCCTAGTTGGCCGAAACGTGCGACATTCTTGTCCAAATTCTATGAGAGTTTTAGATGAGAGGTACAAGCGTTCGATATAGTTAATGAATACCTCCGGGTATCCGCGAGTCCGGAGTGACCACAGGACGGAGTCATGACTCACCATGTCGAACGCCTTACGGAGGTCGATTGAGGCAAGTCTGAGCTCACGTCCTGCAGACTTGGCATCGTTAAGGATACCATCCAGAACCGCAAGATTCTCGAAGGTACCATTATAGGGGAGAAACGCTCGCTGGATTGGGAGAAGCTTAATAGAGTTCTGGAGGCGTCTAGAGAGAATTTTGTTAAGCGTTCGTTGTAAGTATAAACTAATAGATAGGGGTCGCAGATCGCTTGGGGATGTGGCATTGTTAATTTTAGGGATGAACGCTAAGCGAGCAGTTTCATGGGCTGAGGCAATATCGCTAATTATTAGTATGTTAAGAATACAACAGACTACTTCTAACGGGAGTTTACGGAGGGACGAAAGACAAATCCCGTCCAAGCCTAGTGCTTTAGAAGGTCCGCGGAGAGCTACGTGGGTTTCCTTTAGGGAGATAGGGAGGGAAACCTCAAAGAGATCAGAGTTGGGAGTGTATACGGGGCAAGGGAGTGGTTCAGGGGGTGGTTGTGTCATCGTGTTGGCCCAGTGTTCTACAACTTCGGTGGCCTGCATGTTGTGTATGGTGTGTTTGCCGTCCAGCACCTCATGAGCGCATTTGGATCGGTTTTGGCTAAAAAGTTTTTGAGTCGTTGCGTAGTCTTGACGTCGCTGTTGCCTTTTAGATACTCGCGCTTCAGTGGAAGGTGTTTCTCTAAAGGCACGACGTCGGACAGTGTGTGTAAAATGTTTGTTCAGAAATTCGTTTAAGGCGATAGTGTGGTCCTCACCTGAGCAAATTATATTTGACAGATGAGTAAGGTCTGTTGAAATTATGTTGCGTTTGGGAAATGTGTTTGTGAGGGCTTGTATTTTAGATATAATAATATCTTTTTGGGATGGATTATAGGGGCCATCTGATTCAGAGTATCGAGGCCGACTACGCTCAGGAAGCTCAGATCCGTCAAGGTTGGAATCCAGGAGAGACCTCTTTTTAAGGAGGTCCTCTACCAGATCCTTATGCGCCTGAGAATTACGTTGGCCCCTAATCGCCCCAGGTGTGCGTGAGTTAAAATTAGTAGCTAAAAGGTGGTCAATTTCTCTAGGAGTTTCGTTATTATTATCTAATATAAAATCTGCTTCTAATGTTGCTAAAAGTTCACGGTCTTGTGGGTTCCATCTGGCCTTCTTAGAGGGGGGGGCTAAAATGTTCTCATTATATTCGTCCGGATGGGCACGACGACGGTGTAAATTAAGACCTGATTTAGAATTAAAGACCTTTAAGCAAGTACTAGATGGACATTTACAATTTGGCTGGGAGACGCGTGAAGTACTAGGGGGGTTAAAATTATTATTAGAAGCAGCAGTGTCATTTTGTGAGGAACTTAAAATCAAATTATTAGTCTGTGATCGGTTAGGAGTTTGGGAGGTGGCACGAACTTCTCTTTGATTGTGAGTCAATCTAATGTGGCTCGCGAGGCCCGCGCCAGATTTGCATACTCGCCCGCAAGTCTGGCAGCTGAGTCTTCCGGCGGTGTTGCTGCCGTCACGTGATGCCATCGTTGTCTTGGTCCACAGCGGTGGTAAGATTTCTTTAAAAGTCTTGTACGCGAACGATGGCGCGATTTTACGCAGATGTTGTTGTTAAAATCGCTAAAATGAAGCGGTCTTTAGACCATCATTCTGTTCGTCTCTACCCAGGGAGCACTATGTCATATTTTGTCACGTACTGTATTTATGCAAAATAGCGTCAAAAGTAGAAGTTAAAAATTGCACATTAATATGTGCAATAGTAGTGTCGGTTTAAGATATATATTTGTGGTAATTAGATGGAAGACTAGCGTCAGACAGATTAATTGCTGTCTCTTCGATTCAGTGGAATTGAAGCATCTATTACAAATATATAGTAGGTATGTAGGTAGTCAATTAAAATATATAGTGGTTTAAAAACACGATATGGCTGCCCAATATATCGTTGCTTACTGTATTCTCTACGCAGTGTTCGATTTTAGAACAAAACAAAGCGTATCGATACACCACTATACAATGTATGCACTGTCTGGGTTTTGTAGCCAGTGTATACACTTTACCTATATAGAAGTTAAAATTAGTGAAATATAATTAGGGCCGCTATATTTCACTAAAACAACTATATAGGTAGACTCACCTTACCTAAATCTAAAAACCGGCACAATCACTTCCACTTAAAAACGCTAAAATGCACTTCAGACAGGCCTTTGCAATGGTGAACGCACTGCTAACCTATCTAACACAGTGACGCGGCGAATTATAACAATTTTGCATCTTTTAAATGCAAAATGGAACTGTTTGACGGTGTTGGATCTCACAGTTCGGTCACACTGGTGGCCACGATGGTCTGTGGCAAAACTCCCGTTAAAAAGCCAGATATAACTTGCGATCTAGGCAATTTAAGCGGGAGCTCGCACCAGTGCGACCGTCCGGCTCAACAGCTGAGTAGAGACTTATATATATATATATATTGTGCGTCTACGCACTAAACAAAGATCACGTTGCATTCAGTAACTATAACGTGAGCACTCAAATCAGTGACAACACCATATGCATTCGTATGCACAACAATGTAACTGTGTTACTGTTTACTCAGCGCACGTCTAGACTAATTTCCATTTATAGTGACAGCAGTTAGGGCAAGATGTGAAAAGATTGTAAACGTTTTTGAATGTTATCTTGGCTAATTGTCGAATAAGAAGACTGCATTTGTTTGCTAATGCTCTTCTGGATTGTCTAATACGTGGAGCCGCAATTTAGATTTATGCGTTTTTCTTTGTTTTCTTCGTTGAGCTCGTGAGGCACCCAAGCTTCGAGTTTTTTAATGAAACCAACCGATTGAAGGTTGTAGATTTCGTGCTGTGCTCCTGTATTCAGAATCATTAGCCTCTTTCGTAGTTGCATCCAGAAGATTCAGGATAATTGCGAGGTTACCCCTTATTAAAAGAAGCAATCTTTTCGATTATTATTATTATTATTATTATTATTATTATTATTATTATTATATTATTATTATTATTATTATTATATATTATTATCATGCCAAAATGTATTAATCATATATATATATATATATATATATATATATATGTTTAAATCCACGGCGCCAATGGTTCACTCTTCATCTATCACTCGTGTCCGAGTGGGAGTCTTGCCCGACCCCTGACGCGAAGACGCGGGTCCATCCAGTTATTATTATTATTATTATTGGTATCTCTTATTGGTGCTAACAGGCGACAAAAGCAAAACAAATGTACTTCTGTGCTGTGTTCATTTAGAGCTAACCGCGAGCGAATCGTAGACAAATCCGGCGCCTAAAATTTGCCACGATCGCCTGTGAAGCAAGAATTACGTCAGTGTGGCACTAAGATGGTATCGAGTTCGAATATGATACCGATATGAATAAAGCAGAAAATAGTCCTAAAACATTAATGCCAGACTTCGTGCTCCAGTGCATGTGAAATTAGTTCGGCTGCCTAATTTGCTTTCTAAAAATGTTTTCCGCAGAAAAGTACTGAACAAAAACCATGCAACTTAGAGAGGCTCCAGAAACCTCTTTTACGACGTTTTTTTCCTTCTAGAAATATATATTGTTATGACTTAAAATACAGGTTAATTTTTCCTGCAACGATGATTACTGTCAGCTACGACAACGGTTGTACAAACGCATATGATTAATTGGACTATGTTATGGAGCAAGACTTTGCGGAATATACCAAAATCGTAGGTGGATTTGACTATTTTAATGATAACATTTATAACAGCTAACGTAGCATTAAATTATTATTATTAATTATTAGAAGAAAGTCTCATTTTCAGTTGGACGTTGAAGTTGTTACCGTCAACATCGTTGTTTTCCAGACATTTCCTTATTCTAATTGACAACGACCCCACTATTTGTCGCCCCCTTCTTAAATGATTGCGTTTCCTGTTCCATCTCTATCGCCGTCTCCCGTTAACGTTAGGACAACTTCTTGACAGGGAAATCGCTTTCCAGAGAACGGGAAAATATTTCCCCAGAGATGGTCAAAAACAAGAATGAACGCCTTAGAAGAGGGTCGCGTTTCAGGTCCCAAGGCTCATAGTTATCATATCGCTCGGACTAACTAACGTAAAATCGACACAGCTGCATTGCTAAGCGCCCGCGTCTGGAGACTTTTAGGTGGGCACTCATTCATTTTTAAGAAAAGAAGGTAAAATGATAGAAACGCCGTTAGCCTCTGATTAAAAGAGATAAAACTAGAACATATATATATATATATATATAAAACTGTTGGATGTGCGAGAATTACTTATAACATCGGCATGAAGCATTCACTGTGGTGGTATCTGCTATGTGTCATATAGATAAATAAACTAGAGTAAGTGAAAGTTGTTTCTCATTAGCATAGAATAATTTGTTGTGTTCTAATATATGTACTGCGCTATGATCGAACTACAGAATCTGGCAATGTCACACAACTGACCTGATGAGTCCATCGCCTTCCTATAGAGAAGTCCTATCGATGGTCGAGTATTTCAGCTGCGGCGCAGTGCTGGTGAACAGTTTCTCAGCAGTATGTAGAACTGCGGACGCGGCGTAACTATACGAACTGGTGGAGTTGGCTCACTTTGTTGAACTGAAGTGAGCTGATAACATCAAAACAACTCTCAAGCTTATACACATATATATATATATATATATATATATATATATATATATATATATACACTCTGCCGGGGCTTACGAAAAGAAAGCTGGGATCACTGGTGTCATATCGGGTTGTCTGGTGCGGTCGCTAGGCAAGTGCATTCTCTATTCAAGCGACAACACACTAAAAGAGTTTCGAGTCAGAACGATGTGCATTGTCAGGTGCCGCTTGTCTTCTCGCATGTCGTGGAGGTTTCTTAGTTCGTAGTATCATCAACATCGAGTAGAATTCAAGAGAAATAGATTATACTTTACATGCATTATTGTTTGCATTCTGCATATCGGTTGGAGTCCGAGATGATGGGAGACCCGTAAGTTGACTTAGTACCCAGGCTACAGTTTTTACCTTTTAAAGGGAGACTCGAGATTGTTAGAGTTTTTACGTTGCAAACTGTCAGCCGCTATACAACGGAGAAGTGCAGAATCTAATGGAGGGGCTTTATTGGATTATCTCGGGTAAACAAGGTGCTACGGCACGACACTCATGCTTTGAGGGAGAAAATTCTATTAAAACCGAAGCAATATTTTCGAATATTACAATTAAGTCTCAATAACTGATTAACACAAAACATATATATATATATATATATATATATATAAATGGTATGTGTCAGTTTGAGTTCGTCAATGCACGTTATCAATACTCTCATTATTATCAACAACTATGTCAATACGATTCCAATGCAAGCAGGCGGTTATTAACGACCAGGAGGCTGTTAAAGTCTTCATGGCGTTTAAGGATGGACTGTTTGAGGGACGCTTGAGGTGACTTATTTTTTATTTGAACAGATGAAACACTTGCTATTGATTTGCAAGTTTTTGATTCTAACAATTTATTCGAAGCGATACAAGAAATGTATACTGATACCATTACGTTTGCGCAGTATAACGTTTCATGCAACATGCACTGTTGTGGATATACACAACTGTATGTATACATATGTTCAGCTAAAACAAACTGTATTAATAATGGAATTGTAATTAGCACACTCTAGAAGATCACTTGACCTTAATGGCGAAACTGCAACGATAGCTATAGATAAAGTTACCGTTTTCCAGCAGCAAACCGTGCCAGCTCTGTTTTTCTCGCTTTTTTCTGCTAATATTAAATTTTCAATACGAGGCCAAACACTTGTAATCCGTTTGCTCTCATGTGTTTATTCTGTCCAAATTAGTTTCTTAAAGCTTTGGCAGCTATTCCAGCAATATGAATCATGTCTGTATTAAAGCCAAAAAAACATATATATATATATATATATATATATATATATATATATATATATATATATATATATATATATATATATGCAGAATAAACTGTTAGACTTATAACAGAGGGCCGTTGCTTGCCATAGTCATTGAGGGTGTGCCGAAAGTAAGGTGTCATATTAATAGGAGTCTTAAAGCACAACGGCTTAAATTCACGATAGCAGCATTATCGTTGTGACGTTGCTTTCTAGGAACATATGCTCTAGCTCCCAATGACCAATCGATCGATTCGATAACTAATTTACTATATTACCGAGTGTTCATCAGCCGGGGCGGGCATCTTTTTAGAAACTTACATTTGATATACTTATGCAATACATTGTGTGTTTGTTATATTTGCTAATTATATTAATATTATCTTCGTACCAGTAGTGACACTCGCTCCTCACTAGGAGTAAAATTTATAAATTGCTGCCATCCTTGCGATTAATCTCAACAGCAAAACCTAACAAGTGCACAATAAAAACCCACAAAACAACGGCGACAACGCGCAACTACACCAGCAGCAACGTTTGTGTTATTTTTTTAAGGTTTTTTAAAAACGATTTTCCGTAAGGATATTGCCCGTGTACGGTTTTTTTCATGTCATGGCTAATTTTAATCCACTCCGGCATTTATGTTGTCTACATTGGAAAACATGCAAGCCATTTTAAAAGTGGCCGGTCTGGGTCTTGAACCCAGTCCTCCCAAATGCAAGGCGGTTATAGTATAGAATATCACGTAATCTACAGGTGTGCCTGTGCATTTAGTACACTTAAAGACCCTCTTACTATGTGTAGACTAAAAACGTCGACTTTATCTAGCTGGATCCGTTTGGAAGCCAACACACGCAACAAAAGCGGAGGACGTTTCACTGCTGCAACGATGACTGAGTAATCAGGGCGTCCGCGACTCGCCAGGGGACCTCAAGGGATTGCAGTTTGGCAAAGCTTTCCTACTTTAGCAGGAGGGTAGGATCACTGTAGGCTCTGGCGCCCGTCCTGCTTGATGTAAA
Organism: Dermanyssus gallinae; assembly: GCA_003439945.1. Taxonomy (NCBI): domain Eukaryota; kingdom Metazoa; phylum Arthropoda; class Arachnida; order Mesostigmata; family Dermanyssidae; genus Dermanyssus; species Dermanyssus gallinae. The sequence goes on from QVRM01006149.1 coordinate 12,570, forward strand.
AATATTTGAAAAGCCAGATGGCAAGTTCCGTTTGGGCCGCATCATTCTAGTCTGCAATGACGTACTAATTAAATCGGCTTAATGATTAGCGGACGCCGCTCTCATTATCGTCATTATCTGCAGCCGCGTGACGACTACTACAGACACCACGTTTGCAGCCGCCGGTCTCGTTGCAGTCGCCGTTAGTTCCATAATAAAAACGCATTATATAATAAAGTTTATTGTCACTGTTGATGATAATAATAATAATAATAATAATAATAATAATAATAATAATAATAATAATAATAATAATAATAATAATAATAATGTCTTGCCAGAATCTAGGCGCGTTGACTTAAACGAGCTGGAGCTTCTGGGAGCCCCAATAAGCTTAGGATCGATTTCAAAGACCCTTAAAGACAAGTGCTCTGTGTAGTATCCACCACCCTAACGACCGGACGACGACCGATACGAGTTCGCTAGGTTCTCTCTCAAACAACACACGTCCTCTGCCTGGCTCGCACCAACGACTACTAACTCATTTATTCTCATGCCTCCTTATATACTCACAGATTGCCCGCGCATTTAGTGACTTCCCCCGTCTTCGCTAGTAGGGTGGCGGCATCTTCTATTTAGCGCCATATAGTTAGCTTGCTTCGGTATTGCCGCCAACCGACGCTGTCTATGCCCGCGCTGCTTAACATACATTGCTATCCTACACTCTGGACTGAAGCAAATTCGTTCTCGCTTAACGGCGATGCATTCGCAAGCAGCTCTGTGCATCTGGAGATACAGCTTGGGCTCGCCAAAACTTAACTATACTCTGCGCACTTCACCAGCTATTAAATGTCACGAAGATCTTCAAGTTTACGACGATACCGCAAAAAGCATTTTAGGTGAAGTATTAAACGTCGACCTGCATGATAACACTTGGAAAAGAGCAACCCTTACAATTGCCGAAGGAGGACTTGGTATTAGATCAGCGGCAGAGTTGGCTCCCATGTGCTTATACCGCGTCTCTATTAGAATTTGGTAAACTCGCAAAAACGTTAGTCGCACCAGACATCCGCCAAGGAATCACAAGAGCCAAAGACGTTGCAGAGTTATAGCTAGACAAGCAATTGGACCAGGCCCCTGGCAAAAACGTCCCACACAGCATACATTGGACTCCTACAGATGTAGCGCTGCAGCTAGAGAGCTGTTAGACAGCTTCCAATCTCCAGTGGAAAAAGCTGTCTTTCTGGCAGCACGGGACACATTTAGTAGGAGGCTTTGTAAAGTGTCTTCCTTCACCGCAGCTGGGTACCATACTGGACAACACCTCATTCCGCATGGTAACAGCTTTTCGAATAGGTGCCGCGGTTTGCAACCCCTACATTTGCCGCGCATGTGGTACCACAGTAACTGAGAATGGACTTCACCCTCTTAGCTGCATCAAAAGCCATGGTAGAGTTTCTAGACACGCTGAAATCAATGCAATTATAAGAAGAGCTTTACGCAGAGCTGGTATACCAAGCACACTCGAGCCCAGATTAGGACTTCATGACGACAAAAGACCTGACGGTGTAACAATGGCGCTATGGGCTAACGGCAGATGTTTGGTATGGGATGCTACAGTGTCCTGTACAGTGCCTACCTCATATATACGCCACAGTTTACTAGAAGCGGGATGGGTTGCCGAGCGCGCAGGTAATGGGAAAAACGCAAGCACCAAGAACTGGAGACAAATTACATCGTAGTGCCAATATCTATGGAAACAATGGGTCCGGTAAGCAAGGGAATCAATATCTGCGTACTGTGCGACTCTGGAGAAACGGACAACGTAGAGCATACTGTTCTGCGGTGTGATGCTCTCAGGGAAGCACGGGACGCAGCACCAACTGCTGTGAGGGGCCGACCCATCAAGGAGGTGGTCTCCCATATGATGACTTCGGCGGAGGCATGGAGGGAGGCGACGAACTTGTTCTACGCTGTTTTGACACTCAAGACAGCCAAGGAAACGGCCAGGCGGGAGAGGTTTGAGCGGGTCTCTCGGGGGAGTGGTCGAGACGAGGAGCCGAGGGAGGGGGGAGGGGGTGGGGAGCAGCCAGGCCCTCATGGTCTCGACGCACCCTCACAGGACGGATTACAAAATGGCATCCCCCTATCCAACCGCAGGTAGACATGCGGGATGATAGTCAGGGATAGAGCTGATTGAAGGAGAACGGCAGAGACGCCTCTCCCACGGTTTCGATGTAATGCCAAAGTAATACCGAGCCTGGGGGGGGGGTGGGGAGGAATCCGGGTTTAGTGGGTTTGCGAGTCTCACACTAGTCACGCAGGCTGCTAGTGGCGTATGTGCATCATGCATTACCAAAACCTCCCAGAACAAAAAAAAAGCAAGGGAATCAAGATATTTATCAGTGAGCTGGGCCAACGGATTACAGATCTCACAGGGAATCGGCGCGAAGGCGAGTTTCTACGGCAACTGCTGTCGCTTGCAGTGTGCCGAGGAAACGCCGGCTGTATTGTCGGTTCCATGGAATAATATTTAGGAGCTAGGAGAAGACAAGGAGTACACGTTTACACCTCACAATTGTAACAATAATAATAATAATAATAATAATAATAATAATAATAATAATAATAATAATAATAATAATAATAATAATAATAATAATAATATTAATCTGGGATATCGTTTGTAACTCAGGGTAACCTAGATGTTCTAGGTTCTCCAGTAATGGTCAAAGGAATCCCACGCGCTCTCGATGCTAAACGAGAGACCCTGGTAAAAATTCGCCCACGACTGACCAGTATGCACCCGCAGATGGCTCGGTGTCTATGGAGACACAGTCTTGGTTCACCAAGATTTGTCTACATGCTACGAACATGTCAGACCCTGAAATACATGAAGGGTCTTGCAGCCTATGACAAGACCACCAGAAGCATTCTAAGCGAGGTACTTAACATTAACTTAGAAGGAAACATGTGGGAGAGAGCTAGCCTCCCCATCGACGACGGAGGCCTTGGAATAAGAAGAGCTACGGATCTTGCCGCAGTGTGCTATGCTGCATCCTTGAATCAATTTGGCTCTCTGGCAGAATCACTTCTTTGTGAGGAAGCAAAGATTGAACTGAAAAAGGCAACCGCGGTGGTAGACGCCACAATCAGGAGTCACCTCGATCCTGGCCCTCTGAGAGAGCACGTGAGTCAGAAACTTCCTGACGCGTACAAAACTAAGAAGTCCGCGCGAGATATAATGAATAACCTTACATCAGCAAGAGAGCGTGCCGTCTTTCTAGCGGCTCAACATCCTTTCAGCGGGGGCTGGCTTCAAGCGCTGCCCTCCCGTCAGCTTGGTACCATGCTGGATCCAAATCCCTTCCGCATGGTGTCAGCTCTTAGGATAGGCGCCCCCGTCTGCCAGCCCTTCACGTGCCTCTCATGCGGCCAACCGGTTGACTCGGACGGTCTACACCCATTAAGCTGTCTAAAAAGCCCCGGCAGACTTACAAGGCACGCTGAACTCAACGCCATAGTGAGAAGAGCTCTTAGAAGGGCAGGGATACCATCTACGCCCGAACCAGTAGGTCTTAATGGCAGCAGTGAGTTGCGGCCTGACGGGGTCACCATCCCGCTGTGGTGGCACGGAAAATGCCTTGTATGGGATGTAACGGTTTCATGCACGGCGGCGTTATCATATTTACGCCACAGCGCAGTCGAATCGGGATGGGTAGCAGAACGTGCGGATTTTGAAAAACGGAGGAAGTATCTAGAACTATGTAGAAGCTACCACTTTGCACCCATTACACTAGAGACACTCGGCCCCATCAGCACAGGTACAGCAAAACTCCTGCAAGACATCGGACGGAAAACGAATCGAAGACGTTACGGGCGATCGACGCGAGGCCATGTTTTTGAGACAGATGATGTCTTTGGCCGTGTGTAGAGGGAACGTGGCTTCCATTATAGGCGCCATGAACTGACAGAAAGCGAACAGAGCAGGATAAACATGATTTAAACGTTCATACCTCACAATTGTATTAACTAAATAAAAATAATAATAATAATAATAATAATAATAATAATAATAATAATAATAATAATAATAATAATAATAATAAGAATAAGAATAATAATAAGAATAAGAATAATAATAATAATAATAATAATAATAATAATAATAATAATAATAATAATAATAATAATAATAATAATAATAATAATAATAATAATAATACAATTACGACGGCAATAACGGTGGCGTTTGCGGCGGTGGCGGCAATAGTAGCAGTAGTAGCAACAGGCCTGGCTGTGTACGTGTTGCAAAAGGTTTACATTTTTTGCAGAACGTAAGCAGCCGGGCTAGGTTGTCAGGTTAACAACATCATCATCAGCAGCAGCAGCCAATAAGCCTCAGTTACCGGAGAGAGAGTGGCTGTTCAAATACCTTTGGGTAGAAACAAGGAAGGAAAGGTGGACGACAACACCAACAACGACGACAACGACAACAACGACGACGACAAGAACAACAACAACAACAACTGCTGGCATGGGCCAGCATGCATAGTTGGATGGTTGCGTTGGTTGTCCCTCAATGATTAGTGGGATACTTGGTGGCCGGCATGCAGGCAGGTAGGTACCTGCCGGTAGGATGGATAGGAATGTGTACGTCAGTTAGTCAGTCAACTCCGCACAACTGAAACTTTGTCACGAAAAGCGACAAACGTCTCGTCTAAAGCCGCCCCGCCACCGGACCCCACGGCGACTTGGTGACGAGCCCCCCCCCCCCCAACGTTGAACATGCAACGCCAATGAACGAGACATATAGAACGAGGGGCCGGAGAAAAATGCTTAAGGTGATTACGAGAGAGCAAGAGGGAAAGGAGAGAAATATATATGTATGGGAAGAGAGAGAGAGAGAGAGAGGAAAACCACCACACATGCGGCAGAAAGAGTATTCATTTTTAATAGATTGCGTTTGGGGGGCATTTAGGCTAATCTAACGACGCGTACCGAACGCCCCCTCCCCCCCCCCCCCCGACGCTAAAGTTTTTCCGGCTCCTACTTTCACCACGTGTAGCTGGTGTGTTGACAGCGTACAATATGTAGATGCAATAATCAGGCATATTATGCACTGTTTTTTTTGTACAGACAGATACACGTCTGTACGTATCGCGTTCGCGGTTTTTTTTTGCGTACGTCAATAAATCCCTTGCTACACACACGAGTAGCATGCATAAAGTCCTTTGAGCCAATGGCGATGTCCCGCGGTGTCCTGAGGTTCGAGATTCTGCCAAAGCGGCAGTATCGGGCGAAGAGCTAGGAAGCCGACCTGTGTCGGCGACTTGCCTTGTGTCGACTTGTTTCAAAGCTTGCTTTTTCTTAGTAAGCACAGTCTTCTCTAACAACAGAATTTAAACTAAACTGACTGACGTTGGTGTCATAGGCATCATCTGTTACTTTTTCGCTGCGGGGGGGGGGGGGGTCGCACAACCAGCGACCGCTGCACAAGGTCATCTTGATATGTGATAAGCAACCCCCGACGTCAGCTCGTTGGGATACCGCTCACGCCTAGTGACCCTGAAAACCGAAACGCCTCCTCTTTACTTCAGCTGCTGAAAATCGGTTTGTAGGTGGGCGCTGCAACCTACCAAAATCATGTAGGAAGTGCGGCAAGCACCACTATCTGGAGGTCTCGTACGCCAACTCGGCCACTAAAGTGAATAAAGGCCCCATCCAACGGACGTGCCCCCCTGCCCGCGAGAAAAACATGATCTCGGTAGAGGTTCGAATGTTGCAGCAGGCACCTCGTAGTAAAAACGAGGGAGAAAAAATCACGATTTTACTCTTTCGAAGGCACCGTCGGGTTGATAATGGATACCAGAGAAAAACGAGTAGAAGAAAAATGTGTTCTGGCATCATTCCTTGTTCTATGCTGTAAGTTGTACTACAGACCTTCGATAAACTCCTTAGTGAAAGTTACCTACAGGATGTAGTTGCATTGCACGTACGTTAATATCTTAAGCAATATGTTCTCGTATAGGAAATTTTCCTAAACTACGGTACAAGATGCTAGTTAAATATACTCTTAAACAAGGCTTGAAAAAGTTACTCTATTAGAAAACAACCTGTTGGATCATGTGGCCTGACACTCTGAAGATAATAGCTACGGCAAAGCTTATCTTACGATCCGAGCTAGAAAACATTAGAGATGCCCTTGTTTCGTTTCTGCTAGGGTTTCCGCACTTAAAGGAGGTACACATGTGTTTAAGTTGGCGTAAAATGTTCTCATCATGCGACGGAAGTCATCGCATTAGCAAACAAGGCTACTTAACGGGGAGAAGCCACTAGCCCTGCACTTTTCTGCCTAGCTTGACGAAACTAATGGGTAATACTTTCAGTTTGATGATATCGCCAAGCTATAGTATCTAGATGACGTGACGTTAGAGTTTGTTCTCCCATAGCCGTGCTGGCGGATATGAAGCGAGTTGCTTAAACGGGTTGAGGCTAAAAGCGGTCTAGCGCAACATGGCCACAAGTGTGCGGCTAACGTAATCGAGATGGAGCAAGCGGCACGCCTCAAGTCTTTCTTTTTGTCAGAAGTTAACATCTGCAATAGGCATGATTTAACTCTGCTAATATCATCAACATTTAAAAAATGGCTGACAGCCGGAAAGCAAGCCGTTTAGAAAAACTGCCGATAATAATTGATATATGTAAGAGGCACAAAGTATGCATCCTCAACGGGTCATTTCCTCGCCTCCTAAGAAATGACATCGTGGTCCCGATAGTTTTCTACGTACGTTCGGACAACACAAGTAAGAGTAATGACATTTAAGAAAGATCAGACGGCAAAATGCTCAAATCGACATGCCGGAGACTACACAATAAAAGGCTTTATAACAGAGCAGTGTGGAACAATCTAGCAAACAGCCGTTAAATAATTGTGTGCTAAGAATAAATGACTCGTACATACACCTGGTATTACCTTGCTATCTAGCCTTGGTCCTAATTTGCGATTTGCTCAAAAAGGTTTTTCAGTTTCCATTCCATTTACACACGCCCAGCCTTGTGCTGACATTCGAGTGGGCATGAAAGTTTGCGATGAACATGATTGCGTTCCATGTGGTGCCAGAGTCTCATAGTTTGGGTCTTTGGGTTTTTATGGTCTGCCTGGTAATAAAAACTCCAATTGGTATTTACGGCACAAATGGTTGGATCAAATTGTAGCAAAAGGCTTTCGACAGACGGATTAGTAGACCCTAACTAAAACCAACCCATCTCACATTGACAGACGAAAAATGTAAGTTTTATAAAGTAACTCTTTAACTGTTTAATGAGGGAAGAAATATTATTTGAACGCGACTACATCATGCACACCTTGTAGATTTCAGATGTTGCTCACATCTCGCAGGGCCGAAGCAACCAAACGATATTAACATGTTACTTTGAAGCACGAACATGATACCGCTCGCATTTAAAACGCACGGCAGTTTGAACAAGGCAACGGACTGATTTGATTAGCGGATTTATCGCGGCGTAAACTCGAGAGAAAGCGAAACATTTTATCGCATTATAACGCCTTACCTGTAACATCTTTGTTTTGACACACAACGTGAGAATGCCCTTGCTGCCCTAGCGTAAAATCCGGAAAAAAATAATTCAACTAAAAACTCAAGGGCTGGGATTTATTTTTCATGACTGCGGATAAAACAAATTCATTTTTTATGCAAGGCATAATAAGCAGTTTCATATAGCCTATAGGGTAATTTTCGACACTTACCACACAATATTTGTAAGTTTTCGTACCCCCACTGATTCCAAAAGTGAGAGCTGATGCACAAGCGTATTAAACTTTCCAGCCCTTGGCGGTACTTTTGACTCTTAATCATTTTCTCGTTTTGCAGCAGCTCATAGCAAACCATGCGCCTTTTAAATCCCAGATATTTCACCCGGTACCTTTCTTGTTTTGGCCATGGCCTTGTGCGAGTTACCTATATTGATGACGGTCCACTTCTTACCACTGCGGATAATCAAGTTTTTGTTTAAAGGTTTTAGTTATCCCATTTGAGTAGAAAAGCGCGTACACTTAAGCGGTTTATTATGTCGTTGGAAGTGAGTTCACACGGCACCTATACGTCCACACGTTTCACGTAGCCGTGGCAGGTACTTAGTACTAAAGAAACTGGTCCATTGCATGTACTCGCCAACACCTGCGAGAAAATAATTTGTTCCATACAACACTGATCAGAAGACTAAATATACCGGCGTATTTAAAGTAAAAATCTGCGTAGCTAGCAAAAGTAAAACAGTCGTTGTGGGGGAGTTTGCAAAAATTGAGATCATACCTCATTATTCTGTATTCTGGAATTAAAAAGTTTTTTGTTTAGAATGTTGTCTTTAACTCTAGACCATTTTTCGCCCCCTACGGGCTTGAAATTCATTTTGAGGCATATCTTCAAGGCACCGAGGTCCAGACATGTTGAAAGATATCTAGTATTTCTTCAACAGTCCTTGTGGCAGCATCGTCGCTGATTCTCAGCGGTATGATTCATCAGCTATTCTCAATAAGCATCGCTTGAAGAATATTTAACAACAGGGATCGAACCGGCGACACCCTAGTATATGACAGCCATGACTAGCGCACTAGCCGGCCGCCTACACTAGCACGCCGCCACATATTATGTATTAACGTTCATTAGGTTAACATTTTGCCATTGCGGTCGCATAACACAGACAATAGTCGAATTTTTACTTTGTATGTATATTATGATTTTGGTACTAAATCGTGCTTTGATTGGTGGTGGCTTTATCAGAATAATCACTTGCGCTGCTTTCGGAATAACATTCAACTCTTTGGTGTGCTACACGGGCTGCTTAGAAGAGCGACCGCTCGTCATTATCAACTTTCTGTTCAATCAAAGTTCTGTAGCACCTGCAAATATCTGGAAGCCTGTCGCCATTTGATTAGGGTGCGAGACGTGAAGGGAAGAAGTTTTCGTCGCAGCAAGGAGCAGGAAGCATACTAGGAAACCAATTTTCGTTTTGATCAGTAGCTCTTCAAGAGATCGGACCTGCTTGTGTCACGAATGCCGATGATGCAGACATACGAGGATTTCTTTCTCTATAGTACGCGGTTAAACAAGCGGCGTTTTCCACGAACGAGACACGTACTTGATAGTCGCACTTACTCCTAGGACATCCTTTGAGTCGGTTTTGTGAAACGTGTGGATCGTTTACTGGCCTTCTTCTATACGACGCGAAGCGGCCGCGGATGGTGAGAACGCCAAAAATGGAAGAGTTTATTAGTCAAGAAATAACAGATCACCGCCCTCTGACGAGGGCGTCAGCCAGGTAGGTGCCTGCAATGTGTTCGAGTAAGTCGCGCGGTACAGCGCTTTATGTGCTAGTCAACAAACAAATCAACTCCTAAGGTCTCCTTTTTTTTTTTACAGTAAGGCATGCCTTGGCATTTTTCTCGGCATGGGTGAACTGACCTTTGTCACTACGCACGTAGTGGAGCCTGCCCGAATTTGTGAAGAAACGCAAATCAAATTCACGCGCACAAGTAAGTCTGACCTCTTGTCGAGCTGGCGACTAGAAGGAGAGTCGTCGCAGTCTGCTTTTCCATTGCTGTAAATGGTTCTTCTCTTCCTTCTTCGTTCTTTCGCTCTCCATTCATGTGGCGGAAGACAAAATCAAAATCATTGCAGTTGCGACAGAATGTGCATAGTGAATGGCTGTCGCTTATTCGAGCAGTATATTTGTAACATGATAATAAGTTTCATGTCATCAAGTACAAGTTCATCAAGTATCAAGGTTACTTTTGCGATTTTTCTCTATCACGTTTTTAGTCTCGAAGCGTTGTCTATTCAAATTTGTTATCCGTGAGAACAGGAGAAGGTCGCACGAAGCCAGGTACGGCGAATAGGGAGGTTGCGGAAATTGGAAATCGATTGGAATTTTCATCAAATAATCCGAAATCAGTAATGATGTGTGCGCCGACGCGTTGTTGTCGTGATAGAAGATCCAAGAGTTGTTTGCCCGGAATTCAGGCCATTTATATTGGACGTTCGCGGGCAATCTTCCTAAAAGTTTATGCTAGTATTCGTTATTGACCGTAGAGCTAGGTGGCAAAAGAATTGCAGAAAATTCAGCACTTTTGAAATGCACTTTGTTGCCAGTCTTCTAACGCATAAAATAACACTGGGCAAGAGTGTTACAACTGATCCTTAAGTTATCTCCAATTCATGGCCTGCCTCCCTCGGGGATTATTGAGTACGATATCACGAAATGGTTTAAGAGTTTCTTCTGTTATTGACGTGAAACGCCTTCCCCCGACGGGAGTCATCGAAATTCGGCTTGCGTGTAGCTGATAAATGGCACTTCTAAGCATAATAAACCGGAACCCTTGGTGGTTTTGGTGAAAAATTGGAAAAAATATATATATATATTTATATATATATATATATATATATATAGAGAGAGAGAGAGAGAGAGAGAGAAAGCTAGAGAAAAAGACACAAAGTTTAAACAAGTGTTTCCTAAATAACTCATTGACGCGTACAGCTTTTCGCACATTCTGCCGCGTTGCTAAAAGAGCCTGGTAGATTGAATGTCTCTGACGGCACGAACATTTTCGCGTAGCACAAAGTGTAGGAAAGACTTTCCACTTTGTGCAGGCCATTAAGGCCGCTCGACGTTATGCCGTAATTTGAAGTGACGGAGCTCCAATAATGAGCGACTGTTTCGCGGAGATATCTATCGATACTAATTGGTAGACAAAATTTAGGTAGAAGGCATACAGCATATAACAGCACGTATCAGCTCGACGTGCCTATTCAAATACCAGCAAAGCCTCCTATGGAGTTCGTTGTTTACTGACTGTACGCTGTAAGCTGTGTCTCAATTCTAAGTTTTGGCATCACCTGTCAGGTTCACTTTTCGCTACGAGGTTCCGCTCATCTGAATAATCTGGCCCATGACCTCCTGTGACCTCGTACCATTACACACAGAGAGAGGCTTTATCTACATCAAACGTTCGGCGCAAAGTAACCTAGTTAGCGTGCCATGGTCTGATAAATTCTAACTGCTGTGGCGACTGAGAAAACTTCCGAACAACAATATTCGGAAAATATATGGTAGGTATTATGGTATGCAATAATATTAAATGTTTTGTGAGAAACGGGACAGTAAAGCGACAATTCTCATGCGTTTTCTCTGTTGCAACTGTAAGGTGTACTTGTCACTGACCAACTGAATTGTTTAGTATATTTTTGGCGGTGCAAAATGCGATATATGTATACCGGCGACCGGAAAAGTTTTTGAGAGCGATTTAAGGAATTGTAGAACTTGTTGAAGCAAATAGTTTTTCAAATGAGGCACGCTCTCAGAGAAGTCTCCTTTTGGAGCGAGAGTTGAATTACTAAAATTTGTGACACTGGTGTTGCTGCCCGACATAGGAGCACGAATATGCCATAGCGAGATAACCAGTTCTCCTAGAAACAAGCTAAGCACACTTTCGTCTTCGTGGCAATTCTGCTACCCTGTAAAGGACATACGACTAGAACATGCGATATGGTCGTTTAGAAGCGAATTGGGAAACATGAAAGTTCTGTTCTGCTTTCACGACCAATACCTCAAATCATAACGCTACGAGCCTTTGCAGCGCTTAAAACCAACACATTTAGCATCAACACGCGATGAGATGGTTGCGGAGTAATTTAGGTTTTCCAGAGGACATTTCGAGATTGAGTGCATACATAGTTACACACTCCTCATTGCTCTAGAAGCACACGTAAGTATATCTTATCGTAATTAGTAGCTGCTCGAAGGCTCCTTCGCAAACTACTGTGCACATTTGGAGGCACCTGCAGATATTTCGTTGGACGACTTGAATAGATATGCCAGCCGTTGCTCGAACGTCCTCAGCAGCGGAGGTTATCTTGGTGACCAGACCTTCAAGTGACTCTACCGGAATCTCGTACACGAGAGTCTTCACGTAACTCCCAAAAAAAATTCGAGTCTTGTTAATTCGGGGGATTGTGGCGGCCAAGCGATCGGCCCGCCCTGGTCAATCCACCGATTCTCGAAGGTCACGTTGAGGTAATTGCGAAAGGCAGCAGGATTGGGTTGCGGTGGCGCTCCGTCGTCCTGGAACCACACCCTCTCGCAAACGCCTTCTGGAACGCCTTCCAACGGTCCTGGTAATGTTTCAATCAGGAATGTATGATATGTTTCTCCATCCAACCTGTTAGGAAGTACGTGTGGCCCTATGAGGTGGTCGCTCCTCTTCCTAATACCCTGTGGACGGTACTGCGTCTTGCACCAAACTTTCGGGCTACTTTCAACGTGCATGCTAAGGGATCGGCTACTGCCGGTTTAAGGGTCTGCTCTCCCATAGCTGGTGTTCTTACTATCGACTCTGCCGAATGGTTTGCGAAGGCACCTTCGAGTAGCTACTTAAGATAATAAATAGTTGTATGTGCCTCGAGAGCTATGACGAGTGATTTTTCTGACGGAGGTACCCAATCCCGGCTCGGGGAGGTAGTGACAAAAAATAACAATGCGGGTCTTAAATGAGGCTTCGTAATTGAAATGAGTACATTCTAAATCCTTTAACGAGAACTATTGAAGGGCAAGTCTGGCAAGCCAGCAGCCGCGGTAATTTCAGCTCCAATAGCGTATATTAAAATTGTTGCGTCTAAAAAGCTCGTAGTTTAAAAACTTGCCCCTGACTTGCAATAGGTCTACATGGGCCACCGTTTGTCGAGCGCAAATACGGATGACTGTTTTTGCCGGCTTAATTGTTTGGCTTATAAGAGTTATCAAATATCGCTTTGATTGAATTAGAGTGCTTAAAGCAAGTGTATCACTTGAATATAAATGCATGAAATGATGGTCATTTATGCATGCACTCAATCTCGGCATGCTCTCCGGAAAACCTTTCTCACTCCGGAACCACGGATTTGATAGACGCCATAGATTTGGTTCCAAAATTATCGTCATGAAATGCGCGCCTAAATATGTTAGTTTTAAGCGCTGCGAGTAGTCGTAGGAGTATGATTTTGGGGTAGTCGACGTGGAAGCTAATATTGAAGCTTCAACGTTTGCCAATTCTTCTCTAAACGACCATGTCGCATTTTCTAGCCGGCGTCGGATGTCTTTTAGAAGGAGCAGAATTTTATCACGCGGTTTCTCTCTAGAAAGACTGGTTGTCTCACAAGGGCACATTTGTGCTTCTATGCCGAGCCAAACGCACCAGTGTCACAAATTTTAGAAATTTCACTTTTACTCCGAAATAAGTCTTCTCCGAGAGCGTGCGTTATTGGTGCGTGCGCCAAGAATAGTTGCATCAGCGAGCTCTACAATTCCTTAAAAGCCCTCGAGAACTTTACCGGTTTCCCGTATATATATATATATATATATATATACGTATATATATATATATATATATACGTATATATAGAAAGTGTGTTGCAAAAAATTAGCAAATCGTGCTTCTTGGTGATAATTTCGGCTTGGTTTATTTGAATGGCTTGAAATTTTAAGCGCATGATGTACATGACGAAACACGAGTATGGTGTTAATTTCGTTAATAATCTCACAAAGTTAAGACAAAAAATAAAAAAGTGTGAAAAAACAGTGTTGCAAAATATTAGCAACAATAACGCCTTACGGCGTGTTCGATTCTTATTTGATACTACATACTGTATGACTTATTTGATACTACATATGTTATTCTAGAAACGGGTTTTTCGTCCCTTCTTCTTAATCAATCGTAAACTCGGTCTTTCATGGAGTTAATGAGCTGTTGTAAGTACGAAAGTGGAATATTAGTCCATGCTTGCTGGACAGCTTTGAGGTCCGACAAATGAACATATTGTCGATCATTTGCGTAAATCTGCTTTAAATGTCTCCAAAGATTTTCAATGGGATTCAGGTCTGGACTTAATGCCGGCCAATCAAAAAGTGGCACTCCTTGTTTTTGAAAAAAGGCTATAGTGCTAGCCGAGGTATGAAACGTGGCATTGTCTTGTTGAAAAACTGCGTCAGGTCACCCAATTCTTCTGAAATGGGCTTCTAACTGGGAACCGACGATACGCTGGTACTTGTCAGAATTGTTTCGGCCCACAATCTCGACTAGATCAGACTTCCCATTATATCCAAACGCGCCCCAATATTTCACAGAAGCACCACCGGTCACCCGTTTCGAGAACCATTTAGGTTCCTTCCGTAAGTCGTGCCAATGGTACTGACAGCCGTCAGGGCCATCGAGATTAAATTTCTTTTCATCCGAGAAGACGATATTTTTCCACTCGTTATCCTAAGTTTGGCTATGCGAAAATTCACGCCGTGCGACAATGCGCTTCGGTTGCAATCGCGGCATAAGCTTCCTTTTCGCGTATCGCATGTTTTTGTCAGAACTTAACACTCGGTGCACTGTGGATCGGTGCACTGGCACTCCCAAAGTAGTCCTGATCTTAGAAGAAGACATTTAGTCATGAGTAGCCAACTGTATGATCCTTCGCCGATCTCGAATAGTCAAAACTGGCTTACGCGCACTGTTAGATCTGCATCTTTGGTTCACTCCAGGGTGTAAAAACTTGCTGATGGTGCAATTATGCCGTCCTAATCTGGTTGTTATAGCAGTTACTGTATGACCGAGCTCAGCATATGCCTCAATTCTTGTCTTTTCGTTATCCGAGATCCTTTGTACGACCCATGGCTTAAACATAAGCTTCGTCGTTAGTTCGGAACAACGACTAAGCTGTAGAATATTTTGCAGCTATGGAACGATTAATTTAGCGAGACAATATTCCTGACATTTGATCCCCGGGATCGAATATCAGGTGTAGTATCGACTATCCTCTAAAAACAAGAGCTGTGTTGTTAGCATGTTATTGTTGCTAATATTTTGCAACACTCTTTTTTCACACTTTTTTATTTTTTGTATGAACCGATTGTGAGATTGCAACGAAATTAACACCATACTCGTGTTTCGTCATGTACATAATCGCTTAATAGTTCAAGACATTCAAATAAACCAAGCCGAAATGATCACCAAAAAACATGAGTTGCTTATTTTTTGCAACACACTTTATATATATATATATATATATATATATATATATATATATATATATATATATATATATATATACAGGATGCGACCGTTAAATCAAGATAAACTGTGGCCTCTAGTAAAATCGTCATATTTCTGCAATAAGGGCACCTAGAATGATGACCTCAGGTTTGCCCTCGTCGTGTTCAGCAACTCTTCGCGCGTCTGTTGATTTAAAGTGTCCGTCGTTTGCTTTAATAGACGTTTCAAGCTGAGGCTGAAACTGCGTACGGGCTTCTTGCACCGTGTCCCGGCATCAAATCTCAAGTGCTAACAATGTGGCAGTGCGCAGTAATAAAGTGTTAGGGGGTGTTAGAGACTTGTTAGAGCCTGGCTCAACTATTCCCCACACAAAAAATCTGGAGACTGACAGAGGACTGTTTGATGGCAAAAAGTGTCTCGGCCAAAACATTGTTCAAATTGCCCGCTGACCAGTTTATGCATCTTGAGCATCACACTCTGCCAGCCCGGATATCCATTTAATAGTGCTACAGACTGACAGGAGCTCATGGCCATCCTAAAATTTGATGCGTAAGCGCGTTTCGTACGGGTCGAATCGGATGAGCATGGTAAACTGGTGCCACCTCGCCAGTTTGTTGAACGAGTCGCTTAAGACCGTCAAGAGTTGAGGGAGGCTTCATAATTTGACGGCCCTTGAGCTTTGCAATTTGACGGCCACCTTTGTTAGCCACGGATGGCCGTACCTACGAGGACGTCGAAACTTTGCCGCTGATCACGAACGTCCTGATTGGGAACACACTGAGCCCAATGGTTAACCTAAATAGAAGTGCAATAGCTGTTTTTTCGGATCACAATGTGGGTCGGGACAAAGGAAGATTGTTGTAAACCTAAATAAAGAACTATAAAAACTATAAGATCGTATATATTATGAATTTACTTATTAGAGCAAGAGCATGAACGGCGAGAGAAAAAGTAACATCCACCTTTGCGGTGCGCATCCAAGGATATAGCGTCGTACAAGTATGTTCAGAACGATCAGAAATCGTTTTGAAGTAGATGGGTTCTGGGAATGCTAAGCAAATTTAGTGGCAGCGCAATTTCTAGTTAACGATATACAAACAAGCACATTGAGATTGAAAAGCATAGACAAAGATACGGTACGTAGCCTCGGTGGAAATACTAAGGCCAGCACATAAATGGGTATGTGCACTGGCACTGGCGATGATGAAAACAGTAGCAGCCAAAGTGAAACGAGAACGGAAGATCTGAAAAAAAATTGTACGTATACACCCACTTCTGAGTCTGCCCACTGAACAAAAAGAGTGCACCACCACGTCGGAAATGGTAAGATAACGCTTAGTAAGCTCGGGCAGGAGAGCTGCCTACCAGATACTAGGGATGACATGTCCACCTGAAAAACCGACTTAAAAACTCATTCTCGCTTTGTGAAACTTCAATTCAAACTGTATCCCCCTATTTGTAGCAGGTGGTTTTGCAACGCAACACAGTCCAACTAGATGATCATGAGTTTGGCTGACGACTGGGCCTTACTGATGACAGTAGTTACGACACCGCTCAGATGATCCTACTGACATAGCGGAGCATATCCCAAGATATCTGCTGAAATTACCTGCCCTGCTAGATCGTATGGCGTAAGGCCGACAACATGGAGATTCCCAAGAGCGCGAAAGCCAAGACAGTTTTATACCATATCATGCGTGTTAACCGTTTACTATTTATATATATATATATATATATATATATATATATATATATATATATGTCCTTACACATTATCCTAGCACAAGTTTCATATTATGGTCTAATTTCAGTAAGAATACTTATTAATATTCTGAATACGATGCATATATATATTTATATAGAATGAAGACGCAGGCATTTCGTGGTTGTTGTTGTTGGGTGTAAAAGGATTTATTGCCATGGCAATGTCAGTAACAGGCTTAGTTTATATATATGTATATATATAGGCAAGATCATGTCCGTGTATGTATAATAAAGTCAATCTATCGCAAGAATGCTGGTCATTGCTCTTCCATATCGCACTCGTATATCGGTCGAGATCATAGAAGTAATATAATAATAACAACACTAGCCATCATTATAATCACGGTCACTATCAGCATCCGTATTAGCATCAGCTTGACATCGCATCGATGTGATGGAACAGCATCGCAGAACAGTCGACGAGGTCGTAGCAGAGTAATGGTGAATCAAAACGAACAGCGATGCGAGGCAACCAAGGTCTTATGCCGCCCATCATCGAGTCGTCGAGGTCGCCGGTTGAGTTTATCATCTCTGGAGGCGATTCTGTTTTTATCATCCTTAGTAATTAGTAGTATGCGTTATTTAACGTAAAACTCGGGTACAAACGAGCACATTAATGCCATGAAGAGCAATAATAATAATAATAATAATAATAATAATAATAATAAGGTGCCATGAACTAAGATGTAATGCGAGGGTAACAAAAAAACAGACCCGACCCGGTACGTTACGCTCGGATAATTGCTACTACCGCAAGGGAAATACAGGTACATGAATAATTATATCATAATAATTAGATATTAATAACAGCCTTTTTGCCGAATGATATGCCCGCAGCTATCTAGCGGCCACGCTTGACAACAATGGTCGTTTGTTATTATTGTTAGTATTTTGTATTAATCGTTGGCTTGATTTTGCTTGTTGGCTGAAAGCGGGCGAGAATGAAATGGATCGTGTTGATTGCTTGCTGACATTCTGTACTCATCATCGTCATCATCATCATTTGCCCGGCATCGCCTCATAGCACATAGTCGGCAACATCGCAGCCTACAATAGGTTCCTACGTTGCCTGTTTACTTATGCAGATCGTCGGCACAGCACAACGCCATCGTTCTTACGTGCTCTGCTCTGTTCGCTGACATCAACTCATGCTGCTTAACCAGATGGCGCCAGAGGTGACGGAGCGCCAGAGATGACGCGTGCATCCGAACAGCGGCCGCGTCCGAACGCTCGTCCGGGGCTATAAGGCGGCTATAGTTATACGGCAGCAGCCATCGATCGCCCCGTGGTGCGCTGGTAGCTGCGCTAGATACTCAGCGGCGCTCGAAAGGCGCTCAATCGAACTGTCCGTAGCTTTACGTGTGCGGTGAAAATGGTACCGACGTCAGGCGACGTGTAGGTCGACTGCAGTTGCTGCGACATACACACGTGAAGGCCAAGGCGATGAGTTGATTTCGGCCGATTAGAGCTACGATGCTCAGGGACAGGCCGCGAGGAGGCTCGAAGGGCCTCGCTGCCGCTCAACACAAGGCCTCAACGCGGACCGAGCTGAGATGTCGAGAAGAAGGTCGAGAACCTCTAGCTTTCGGGCGTACCGCGTTTTGTGCACTTACTTTTACGCTCCTGCATTTTACCCGATCTCGTAGTACCCCAAGTAAGCAGACAGGCAGGCAGCACTATTATCATGGGGTTTTTACTTGCACCCAAAACGATTTGGGCAGTTACTATTCGGCTAGACGCTACCACTGGGACAGTAGGAGTTCATTTCATTAGAAGAGATTTGTTGGTGGAAACAGGGGGTATGGATAGGACGAATAGCAATTGCGAAACAAAGAAATATTACTGATCGAATAAGTACGACGGGTCGAGTCTACGATTGAAGTAATGAACTAATCTTCTAATCTCAGTGTAGACGTACTCATCAAGCAGGGCAGCGTGTCTGCTCTTCGTCCAATAACAAAGTGCGTATTGCTAGGACACTTTTTGTTTTGTACGTTTCAATAACCTATGGAGTCAGCGATTCATCACTCAAGAGAACTACGTGGCCCGTTTTGAGTTGCTGTAAACGCGTTGTTTGCTTGGCGGATGACTAAATCGGCGCATGCAAATTAAATTTTTAAAAAACAATTAAACTGAGCCGGCCTATTTGATGGCTAGTTGCGTTCTCCTTGCAGGAGTACGCATACTGCAAACAATACAGATATGACCATAATAAACTGTATCACACCGCTTTCTCACGGTAATAGAGGTGATGTTATATATATATATATATATATATATATATATATATATATATATATATATATATATACGTACGTATTAATGATCGTCAGCAAAAGAATGCGTCGTGGTACTTTGTAGGGCAATTGATTCGAACACACCGTTCGTTGCAGTCGTCGAGTCGAGGAGCACAGTTTGCCATTGAAATGACTACAATTATAATCTGTACTACCCGTTACTACTGCCAGTATTATATTTGCTTTATATGATTATGCTTACATTATGGTTCCAAGTGCGCGCTCAATGGGAGCTCACAAGAGCTTTCGTATTTTCTCTTTTGTCTGTCCTATAGCAGCAGTACACTCGAACGTCGTACAGCAATGCAATGTAAAGATGTGTCTCGTGCATAATTCCCTATCTGTCTGCCAATTTCGGTCTTTTTTTCTCCCTTTCTCGCTTTTTGTCGCCCTATATCGCCCAATTTTGCTCTCTCTCTCTCTCTCTCTCTCTTTTTCTCTGACCCTCATACGCGCGTTCTCTCTCGTTCCTATTTTCTTTCTCTTTCGCGGTAGGTTTATGAAATACGTTGATAATAATCGATAACAAAATCTCCCGCGACGAATCTCCGTCGCTATGCATTGCTATCTCATAGCGTGGACGTGACAAGGCACATACATACCCGTCGTACATTCATCCGTGTTGCAGCGCGTGTTGCAAGCCCAACCGATGAGCCTCGAAACTCGCTTAATTGAAGCACCCGCAGCAACTAATAGTAATGGCTGTGTGGTATCGTAAGCAATTAGCAATCATTAGAACGTATTTGGTCAAATTTCTACTTAGACGGCGACGATCCTTTGACGGTCGCACGGGTGGCGGTTTCGTCTCAGGTAAAAAAAAACCTTACTTTTTGTTTTTTTGCCCGACTTAAGAAAATTTGACCGACTTTAGTTTGACGAAATGCCGTCTAGTAAACAAAGTCTCGACAATGATTCGGGCGGTTGTCGTTACCGGACGAGCGCGCAGTGTTTTGTTCCTTTCGCTTCACCCCTTTGCCGGCCCGGCGCGGTTACAGAAGCCGGTCCGTTTACACACATCGTGATTACTGTGCCGTTGTTGCCGTCGTTGCCGTTGTTGTTGTTGTTGTTCACGGGTTGAGTGACGGGTAGATAGATCTCTCATTGCTACTGTACTAGGGGGTTTAGCTGGGCCACACACACACAGACATATTGAACTCACAAGAAGAAAGCTGAACGAAACCCAGCCTAGCTCAGGCATAAGGGTACAAACGCACTGCGGTAGCACCTACAGAAAAACCAAGAATCGTCGTCGCTCGAGCAAATTCGACAGCGAATTCGTGACGACAGCGGCGACAACGACGGCAACGACGACGACGACAACAACAACCATAACCATAGCGGCGCTGCTAGGGTAAATCAATTCTCGGCCGACCATAAACAAACAATGTCGACGGATACCATTAGCAGCAGCAGCATCAGCCCTGATACAGCAGATTATCGACGCAGCAGACAAATGCGAGCGCCTTTATGCTTTTGTATGCTCGCTGACGGCCGATGATAATGATGATGATGCGGGCGTATAGGACGGGGCGCAGGAAGGAACGACCAACACAAGAACGTCATCATAATAGTCAGCATAATATCACAGGTGGTTGTGGGCGTCATTACGGAATTCGTCGAAATCTAGCGCAGCAATGCGTTTACAATAATAATTCTAATAATATTAATAATACTAATAGTACTAATAATAATAATATTACTACGTCGTCAGCGTCATACTTGTTGTAGTACCAACATTACCGCGATAATAATAATAATAGTAGTGGTAATAATAGTAATAACAATAATAATAATCATATTACTTGTATAGGATCGTACACGATCAACGCACATCGACGTTGTGTCGACGCTATCGGCTTTTGCCAGGGCCACCTGACAGGCGTGTCAGAGGCGTGGCCTATGGCCGGTATCTGGTAATTTGTTTAGCCCCCACACACAGCTGCCTCTCTGCACAGGGTTGAGGGTTGAACCTATCTAGTCATCTATCTATCTTTCTGTCTTCCTTCCTACATGTCTACTTTTCTCTAGCGTCTAATATATATATATATATATATATATATATATATATATATATATATGGGTCAACAGGGTCATTCTTGGTTGGGCGCCACACTTCGCGATATACTTGTTGCTCCTTGCATGCTATCGATTGTGTACGCTTCGAAATGTTCGCGTAGATAAGCACAAACACACAAACGCACAGATATATATATATATATATATATATATATATATATATATATATATATATAGTGTATATGTGTGTACATGTATGTACGTCGACGTCTATCAGTCTGTTGGAGTGTGTGGTTGATGTTGTTGTTGTTGTTGTTGTGGATAGTCATACATGTCCATACGCACTCAATATGCTCACGCAGTAAGATTACTATTGTTATTATTATTATTTGACGTAATCGTAGTAGTAGTAGTAGTAACAGTAGTACTATTGGTAATAGCAGTAGTAGTAGTAGTAATAGTATTAGTAGTTGTTGTTGCTGTATCAATAGCAGTAATAGTAGTTAGTGGTAGCTACGCTACGAAGGGTTACTCTGAGTCGGGTTACCCGGTCGACCTGAAATGCTTGCGTCCGTGAGGTTCCCGCTGTGGCTATGGTAGCAGTGAGTGGTAGTACGTGGTGGCAGCGTTGGTTCATGGTGGGGCGTTCATGGATGGCGCCTCTTGCTGGACAGTCGGTGGAGCTGGTATGCACGTATGCACATATATTGTACGATGTACGCAAATGCATATGCATGTCTGTATGTATGTATGTATGCATGTATGTATGTATGTATGCATGCATGTATGTACGTAGGTATGTACGTATGTCTGGTGTACGGGGGTGGATGGTTAGTCAGTTGGCTACGTGGGCGAAGAAGACGGACCGGCCAAATCTTATATGTTCGTCGCAAGTGCGGAATAGGAGGTCGATTATGTATAGATGCACCCCTCTCCCTTCCGCCTAGTCTCGACTATCCTAGTTTCCCATGTCATATCAATCATCACTAACATCAATGGGGCAGGGGGCCAGCTGAGTCACGAACAACTAAGCTAGTAGGTAACTGACCCTGATCCTAAATGGCCAATGGTTGTAACGGCAGACGTCTCTACAGACGGACGGGGGGGGGGGGGGGGGGGGGCGGAGGGTAACAACATAACTCTCCAGCATGGAGTGGCGGGTTGGACTTCTATTTCCATGTTCCTGTTATCTGAACGATATGCTTCTATGATTTTGGCTGTTGTTGTTGCTGTTGCTGTTGTTGTTGTTATTATTATTTATAACGGTATTCGTGCATGTTTTTGTCGTCGCCGTTGACTTCGTTTTACCGGTTGTTGTTGCTGTTGTTATTATTGTTGTTGTTGTTTCTGTTGTTATTGTTCTTGTTGTTGCTGTTGTTATTATTGTTGTTGTTGCTGCTGTAGTTGTTGTTGATGTTGTTGTATCTGTTGTTGTTTTTGTAATTGTTTGTCTTGATATGTTGTTCGTGTCGCTTCGTAGTGGTAGCGTCCATAATGTTGTTGTTGTTGTTGTTGCTGCTGGTTTTCTACTATTGTCTTCACTACATAGTCTTGTCCAACCAATCACGATCACCATTATATTTAGTTGTTTTTTTCTTCTTCTTCTTCTTCTTCTTGTTCTTCTCGATAAGCTTGTCCGGTAACAACAACAACAATAATCATCATCACTAGCAATACACGACTAGCCATTGCAAAATTTGTCATATCAATGTGTGATGTGGATCTTTGGATTGCTAGAAAAGTGCATAAGTATACAGTGCTACAACAGGTCCGTTGCCTCGACGCCGCCGCCGCCCCACGACGTACGTGAGGAGGCCAGTGGGGTATGGGACAGGCGTTGCTTTAAGGTTCAGGCGGTGGTATTTATTCTTAATATTGTTCTTCTTCTTCTCGTAGTAGTATTAGTAGGGTGACGCGAGCCAGCCGAACGCGTCTAACGTTCGTCTAAAGTCGTCTCAGGATCGCCGTCGGCTGGCAACGACGGTATACAATAGACAACAACATCTCCCGCTACTGCACACTTAAACCGGCACCTCATCATCCTAAGCATGGCCTTCCATGGTCTTTTTGTCGTCGTACACCGGGGCCGGGTCATCACCATCCCCATCCTCATCTTCGTCATCCTCATCCTCATCATCATCATCATCGTCATCCTCATCATCCTCATTATAATCCGGGCTGAGTCGGTGAGGTAGGGTACGTCCGTTGAGGCTCATCATGTATCATCGACTGGCTTCCAATTCTCTCTCTCTCTCGCTTGCTCGCTCGTGCGCTCTCTCTCTCTCGTTCCCTCTCTCTCTCGTGCTCTATCTCTCGTGCTCTCTCTCTCGTACTCTCTCTCTCTCTCCCGCTGAATAGAGAGTCTTTACGACACGTGACAACTGTCACGCTTCTTTTTGTGGCCGGGGCTCTTGGTGAGTCCGAGCGAACCGAGTTGATCCGACAATGAAGTAACCGGCAGCGACATCCGGCGGAAGCCCGCCTGTCGGGCGGGAGGCGTCTGTTTCTTGAGCGGTGACAGCGCCAGCAGCTCCTGCAAGATACCCACCGTCGACACAGAGGGAAACAACGCAACAACAGCAACAACAGCAACAACAACAACAACAACAACAACAACAACAACAACAACAACAACAGCAGCAACAACAACAACATTAACAACACGGTCAACCTCCACTCGAAAACTGCACATACAAAATGGCTGCCGCTGATGATCTGATTATGACGGCCGGTAGTAGCCATTGGGCTTTGTCACACAGTTAGACCTATACACGTTTACCTCCTCTACACTTACACTCGACTTAGGCTCGCCAAACAACGCTTTAATACTACACCATGGCTGCGTTGATATGGAACTTCATCATGACCCACCACTGTCTAGCAGTTCTAGCTATGCAGATATTGTGGCAGGCACGCCGACCAGGAAATATATGTAGTAGTATCACGCTAGTGGTTAGAAGTTGGGCAACCGCGTCGCCGCGTACGGCACTGGCAAATTGCTATGGACTACTTCGACATGTACGTATTACAAACTAAATAAATGATCATTTGATATATATATATATATACTTATTAAAAAAAATATATATATATACAAGAGTAACAACTTAAACATAAAGGACACCCTATAAGCAGCCCTGAAACTCACGATGTATGCTTTTCATGTTGTGGCAAATTTTTTTACCACACACATCAACCATAACCAATCTAAGAGTGGCCGGTCCGGGTCTCAAACCCGAGCACGGTTTATATATATTTATATATATATATATTTAAATATATATATATATATATATATATATATATATATATATATATATATATATATATATATATTGCACGTGCATGGTCAGTCCTCCATAGTAACTTTACCAGGATCTGCGACGCATTTCGTAACACCGAAACAAGCAAATTGGCACAGCAAACATCGCCGTGGCGAGATGAGAGTGCGGACCAGTGATCGTAGACTTCGCGAGGAACGACGCACCTAAGGAGCCTATTATTATTTCAATTGGAGGAGACGAACGTGCTACAGACGCGCGGTAAGTAACGTCGAAACTCTTTGCAAATGGTGGATTTATTTATTGATCGATCATCGCCGATCGTTATCATCACCGCTGCTCTCGTCATCGTCATTGTCATCAATTGCATGGTTTGTCGCGGCCATCTGGATCTGGATCTCGTGCCTTCGTATCTCTGGTTTGCTAGAGCCAATTTGTTTGCGCCCGATTGCAGAGGCTGCAGTTCTAGTTAGTAGTGGGAGTTTGTCGTCGTAGGAGAACGAAGCGGAGAACGAAGGAACAAATTGACGGAAGGAGGGCAAGGCGCACGTGCGATTGCCAGACATAGGGGGTTTGAGGGAGACAATAAGGTGCGGGGGCATATTTCTGAATTAGGGAGCAAAAGAAACCATTTGAGCAGATTGATTATTCATGCGCAGAGAGAACAAACGAAGGCGGCGGCGACGACGATAGCATTGCCGAAAATAATAATAATAATAATAATAATAATGTGTCGTACGTGTCGTCATGCTATTTTTCGGCACTTCATGAGGTATTTGATTATATCCCCATCAGCCTAAACCATAAAGATTAAGTGAACTTGTCGTGTATGCGGGCGGGTCACATGCGGGTTCTCGTTGGTCCACCATTGAATTGTGTGCATTAAAGATACCCTCTGATGTAAACAAAGCGTCATCAGGAGTCCGAGTTTTTGTCCTTTTACACGAACTAGCAAACAACGGCAATAGTACTGATCTTTGCGAGTTTAAGCTTTGCGGCCTGCTAATTTCCAGGCGCGTGCTGACTCTTATCGCCGTTTTTTCTTCTAAAAAACGAAACATAGGCTGAGGACCATATTAAGTGCACACAATTATCTTTGTTGGACCAACAAGAACCCGCATATGATCCGCCGGACGCACTTCAGGATCAACTATCCTTAAGTGCTTGGGCTGAAATGATAAAAGCTACCTAATGAGCATTACCTCATGAAGTTTTGAAAGGTTAAACTGACACATATACCGCACGTTTCTGCGTAGGACTTTACTAAAACTGCTGGTAGACACTCCAAAACGTTCTGGCTCAAGCATATGGTTTCACCACAACCAGTATACAACGATGCTGCAAAACGGGCTATTTAATGTAAGAGGTCAGAGTGTAAGTTGTGCGTCAAACAGTAGCCATAACAGCGGTTCTGGTATTTGAGTCGCCACCACGTTAAAACCGTGATAATGACGGTGGCGACGAAAATGAGAATTAATCAATAGATGCGCAATAGATAAGGGCGCAATGTCTAGTCGATGGGTGCAGTTCGACACAATGGGGAAACCCTGTCGGATTTCCTCTGATAGCCCTATTGACTGGGCGTGATTGTTTTTGCTTCTCGACTCAACTCAACAATGGAACCGGCATACAGGCTCTGCAGTCGTAGCGAGAGTGATGGGGCAAAAATCACTACTAGTAGTAGTACAACAGTACAGGCCTTAACTACATCTACTACAATTATTTTTTCCAATCAACAATGGCCGAATTCTTCCCGCTATGTATGTGTATCTGTGTATGTATGTATTGTGGTCCCCCGGAACTACATGTAAGGTAGATACATTATAGGGCCAGAGAAGAGTTGTTGTTTTACCCGGATTTTGTCTGTAGAGGACTTGACACGCAACTTATTTCACATTTGCTGCCGCCCCTTTTGCGGAACGTGTCTAGCTTTATTTGGAAATGCTGCAATTTGGTGTGGTTTTCTTACGACATATTCTTGTTATACTGTGAAATAATCAACCAAAGCGTAGTAGCGTTGCTCACTAATAATAATAATAATCGCTCAGTAACTACCGAAACGACGTACTGGCTAACTACTCTTCCCACTACTACTTTGACTTTTTCGACCACAGCAATTAAATCGACTAATATTACATACTACGACTTTGCCTGTTATTGCTATCCGCTTCTGTTGTTGTCGTCGTCGTCATTATCGGTGGTGGTGGTGGTGGAAGCGAAGACTTCTACCCACCGACGGCAAAAGGCTGCAGAGTGTGGAGTGAGGGGCCCGAGATTGTTAGCAAAATGACCGCGTGTTGTGTTCGAAGTGCCCCTTACAGGCCTCACTTGGGCTCACAGATGTAGCGCCGGTCTGATGGAATGTTGCTTACAAGTAAGCCAGCCATGACGACCGTCGGGGGTGGCGGGGGGGTTAAAGGGGTTTTGACGGAGGGGGGCGCAAGATGGGGAACGGGAGATGGTTGCCATATCTGTTGGAAGCCGTTATCTAGCTGTTTTCCAGATGGCGTTGGAACGTCGCCCGCATACGCTCCGTAAACGGAACGCGGCGAGTGGGCGTTGTAGAATGGGAATACAATAGATCAAGCGAAAGTGGGCTAGTAGCGGACGCCAGGGCAGGGATGTTGATACAAAAATACGGCAAACTAAATATGAAGATATAGAGTATAGAATGTCGAGTTTATGGGTTACGAAATGATTTAAGTTCTGGAGGAGAGGGGGGGGATTAGATATAAATACCTGTTGGAGGCCCTATCTTTAGGGCCAAATGTAAGAAAGAGCCAGGTCGATATTAAGGTCAATGAGAAGATGTTGTTTCACAGCACTTATTCAGTGAGTATTGGACGAGAATACAAATGTGATATGGATGCTTAGGTTACATATGTGTTGCCACTTTTGAGCGCCTCTGATATAAAATTGTGGCATGTGTAATTCGTTATAGACGTCACGTGAATAACAAATCAATCCAATCAATCGTGGTCGTCTCGCGATTGTTCTTATTGTCACAGATATTATGTATTCGTGCAGTCTCAGGGTTGCAGTGTGTTCCCATGTGGCAAGTGTAAACAGTCTGCGAATCAGCCTGTCATAGATAGCCACGCCGCGGGTAGAGTTTAGAGAAGGACAAAAGCAAGTTTAACACTGCGTACGCTCGTACGCTCGCTATCTATGTGTTAAAGATAGAACCAATCGATTCCAATGTAATGGCATTGAGATGGAGCCAATTAGCGCAGCTGCCTGCACTAGCACTATATAAACCGAAAATATATCTGCTTTGATCTTGAGGCTGCCACATTGGTCCGCTGTTCAACCGAGTGTTCAACCGAAGTATGTACAGTTCAGTGACACCGGTCCTTTTCTTGGCCCGGCCTTGGCCTTCGAGGACACGGCGGAGCGGTAAGACAATAGTGTCCAAAAGCAGCTTGCGCGCGATAAAGATGTCGTGGACGGGTGTATGAGAAGCAGCCTAAAAGCTTTCATTTGAAGATTTGTATAACAAGGCGCTTTTACGAACCCAATGAGCAGTGCATATGCATAAAGTTTAAGGAGTTCTTCAGCAGCCACCGTGCCCATGGAGGCTTATCACTGGCCGGCTAACGTGATGAAAATATGTGTTTGCCGATTTTAGAGGATCATATGAGTATTTGCGTGCATGATGAATTCCTTGTAATGTATACGAGTATCATTTCAGATCATAATTACTAAAATTAGAAACATATACCTATTTAAAAGTCGCCGTACCTTAGACAAGTTTATATATATATATATATATATATATATATATATATATATATATAAGAGGAAAGAGTTGTGTAGATAGCGAAGAATGATTGTCGAAAGAAGTCCTGCATACCTGGAACACTCGAACAACATCGGTGTTGTCCTTTGCAGAGCACTCGACGAAAGCAGCCTCCCAGTCGATGGTTGCTACAGGCTCGACGAGCGTCGAGGCCAGGGTTTTGGCGTGCTGCTCCTCGGGCAGGTCCATCTGCGGCAGGAAAATCCGCCGGGCGGTAGGGTGAGCACGTACGCGCCAAGGCCAAAAACAACGAATCACCACACATATTCAGAGAGAACAAAGACGCACACATAGAGACACATACACGCCAACAACCGGTTAACCGCGAGTTAACTTACTTGCGTCTAATTGAAATATACCTTTGAGCACCGTATGTACAATGTACTTAGCGCGCGTAATTGTTGAACTGGATATATGAGTCGTTATTGAACGCTAGAAAAATAGCCACAACCAGTCGTGTTCATGACGTAACGTTTATTTTCAGAATTACTCATGCTGTTACAGAAGCACCACGATTTGTCCCGCCATAGTAATGCGCCATAGTAGCGCTGCCTCTGTCTCTCTCTTGACATTATGCCTACTAGGGTACCCCCCCTAGGTTGTCCAGGTCCGGGGCGTTAACTAGTAGTAGGTCCGGAATCAGTTCGCAGACATTTATCGGGTAAACAAAAAGTGGTAATTGATTCTTACTCATCATCGTTTACATGGCTTGACTAAGTACCTACAGGTGGACTGTTTTGTTGCTGCAGGGCTTAACCCAGCTACGGTGTTCGAGGTGCCTAGCATCTGGCGCATACCGAGATAGAATAGCGCTCAAGTATGCGCATCTGCACCATACTCGATAATCATTTATCTCCCAATCCAATGTTTTTTTTAAGATTTCCCGTAAGGCAATTGCCCGTGTACGGATTTTTCATGTCATGGCTATGTTTACTCCACTCCGGCATTTACCTTGTCTAAATTGGAAACCATGCAAACCAATTTAAGAGTGGCCGGTCTAGGTCTCGAACCCAGTCCTCCCGAATGCAAGGCAAAGGCTTTGCCACTAAGCCACCTTGCTCGGTAACTATGTTAATTTATATTCTTACGTAAAACCGTATTTATAGTTGTTCAAAACACAACACAAAGGCAATTTTCAGTCTAAGTCAGAACAGTATTTGTGGCCAACTTTGATCATCAAGAGAAGCAGACATGCTCTGCCCGATTAAAGCCTCCAGCAACGTCAATTGCCTACTAGAAATGTTAAGCCTAGTTTTTATGTGATAATTTGTTTAGTGTGCTGTACCTTTATGTTAAATATGACG
Source organism: Dermanyssus gallinae (assembly GCA_003439945.1). NCBI lineage: Eukaryota > Metazoa > Arthropoda > Arachnida > Mesostigmata > Dermanyssidae > Dermanyssus > Dermanyssus gallinae. The sequence continues at coordinate 42,104 of QVRM01006149.1, forward strand.
AACTGCCTTTGCAGTAGCAAGCCTATCGTTGCGTCAATACGATAGCTTAACAATTACCAATTTAATTAATAAACAATTAACAATTACGGAGTAGTAAGTCAGAGGGTAGCGTGGAACAGCATTAATAGCGTGTAGCCACGCAGTGCTATGCCTAATCATTACACTCTTGAACTCAGAGCTTATAACACATAGAATAAATAGTGGCAGTTGTTTGGCATCGTGTCTGCCGACCTGTACTAAGCAGAATCCAGCTTACGCTCATCATCAAATATATATATATATATATATATATATATATATATATATTGCAAACGTGGGGTATGGCTCGTTTATACGAGACACACATTTCGTGCCGGACGTCGGTGGTGCTACTGCTGCAGGCGTTCGTTGATGTTCTTCAGGAACGTTAAGGCTACGCGTGGAGGGGTCATCGGTGGATGGACCACAGAGATGTGAAGGACTAATGTCCTCAGCATGGAGCTCGAAGGAATGAATGAGGCTGGGCTCATCTCATCCATATTCCCTATCGCGGTGTAGCGGAGACGGCCGAGGGCAGCCGTTGACTGCTTACACTAACCAGACAATGTTTCTGCGCAAATCAAGATCTATTGCAGTGTGATGCTCGTCTGCTGGTGATGTTGCTGAGAACGGTACTGTTGTTATTGCCACTGCTTCTTTGCTGATGCTGCCACTGTTCCTGATGTTGCTGTTATCTCTGCGGTAGCTGTCATTATTACCATAAGATTTCAACCGTTGTCGCTGGCGGGTCTGCCCTTTGGCCATCGTGGTGGTGTAACTTCTACGTCGAGATGATGGCCACGGCGGCTCGTGCAGCGGCAAGCTTGTTGGCTGCATGGCAAATTAATGAATAAATTAAATCAATTAACAAATTACTAGCTAATAAACCTTAACGTAGACTAATCGAATCTGCGGAAGCTATTTTCCGTGACATATCCTTTCGTGCAGTCTACTCGCGTCTAGACTGCACGGAGGATGTGTCAAGCGAACGTTGGAAGAGAAAACAAAATGCGAGCTAGAACAGACGTTTTCTTAGTGTCACGCGGCGTCTCACACTCAGTTGCTCGCTTCATGCACTTCTGTGGTTAATGGTGCTACTACCGTTGGCCATCAAAGGGCAGCCGTCCTTTGAAGGCGGGTCCCTTAGCTCATCGTTCGTCCGCCATGTTTTCTCTTTTGTGGCATTGCTCTGATCAGCAGTTCCTTGGTCATCGCTCAAACTTCAGGATCAACGAGAGCCACGTATATATATATATATATATAAGTAGGGTCGTTAACGGCGTGATCTAGTGCGCTAATTATGGTTGTCATCTCCCCGAATGTCGCCGGTTCAATTCCCGTTATTGATCGAGTTGTCTTGCTTATTGGGAACAAATGATGAACCATACCAGCGGTCATCCTGTCGCAAGGACTCTTAGGACCCTAGCACCCCTTAACGTGCCCGGTGCTCGGTGCATTGACGGTATGCCTCACCGCGATTTCAGGATTACGGGAATAGAGAATAATCTAGAAAAATGATTAGCTAAAACATGTTTTTAACTTTAAGGTAATTGACAAGCTGCCCTGGGCTCCTCCCGGTCGACACATGGTGACATACAAACAGTACCTACAGGTATGAAGAACGATGAAGTTAAATACAATTCCGAGGCAGCATAGCAAAGCAGGATTGGTTCAAATGGCTCTCTCTTTTGAATGCCGGATTTAAGGTTTATTACTGGTTTTGTACTTCCGATCAGCCATGAAAGTCCCTGCCGTGTTGTTTTCTAGTTGTTTATTTTATCAGCATAATGTGTTTTGCGAATATGCGTTACACGAGTTCTAAAAACGCAGCGTCATGATAACCATTTCTGGATCATGCGCCTACAGAAGGCACAAATTGTCACGCCTCCTTACGTCATTCAAGGCAAGGCGATGTGCTTAGGGATGTCTCGGTTAGCTATGTAGCAATAAACGGTTCAATTGTATAATATATTTAGTATTTTCGTAAGACAGTGCGAGGGTCCCTACAGTAACCCGTCTCAACATTGTTTTGCGAATATTTAATAATTTAATAATTGCTTTGTTGTTTTTGGTCTGCGCTTATTTAAGGCTCATAAACAGGATGCCTTTTAGTGTACTGAGAAATATGGAGATATCTTACTATGAAATATCACTAGCGGCCAGCCTTTTATACTTTTCTCACTACTCATGTTAGTCGGCTCATGTCCACAAACATGATTACAGCGCACGTACTTTAATGAGGGTGTATGTATTGTGATTACACAATATGTTGAATAACCATTCAAAATTGAACTCTGAGTTCAATTGTCCCCGAGGTTTCTGGGGCTTGCAAGGAATAATAATAATAATAATAATAACAAAGCCCATTTGGAGACACTCGGTCCTATTAACATAGGTGCAACGATAAAAAATCCTGAACGATATTGAAAAACGCTCTTTCTATTATTATTATTATTATTATTATTATTATTATTTAGTTAATACAATTGTGAGGTATAAACGTTTAAATCATGTTTATCCTGCTCTGTTCGCTTTCTGTCAGTTCATGGCGCCTATAATGGAAGCCACGTTCCCTCTACACACGGCCAAAGACATCATCTGTCTAAAAAACATGGTCTCGCGTCGATCGCCCGTAACGTCTTCGATTCGTTTTCCGATGTCTTGCAGGAGTTTTGCTGTACCCGTGCTGATGCGGCCGAGTGTCTCTAATGTAATGGGTGCAAAGTGGTAGCTTCTAGATAGTTCTAGATACTTCCTCCGTTTTTCAGAATCCGCACGTTCTGCTACCCATCTCGATTCGACTGCGCTGTGGCGTAAAAGTATGATAACGCCGCCGTGCATGAAACCGTTACATCCCATACAAGGCATTTTCCGTGCGACCACAGCGGGATGGTGACGCCGTCAGGTCGCAACTCACTTCTGCCATTCAGACCTACTGGTTCGGGCGTAGATGGTATCCCTGCCCTTCTAAAAGCTCTTCTCACTATGGCGTTGAGTTCAGCGTGCCTTGTAAGTCTGCCGGGGCTTTTTAGACAGCTTAACGGGTGTAGACCGTCCGAGTCAACCGGTTGGCCGCATGAGAGGCACGATTATTATTATTATTATTATTATTCGTGTTTTGGTGGTCAACAGTGACCCTCGTTGGCGCTCACCTTGTTGGCGACGACGACGATTGGTGGAGGCGTTTTGTCGCTCTGCCGCAGTTGCAGGATGTCATCGCGAAGCGTTCGAATGGTGTCGTATGAGCTCTCGTTGTCGACCGCGTAGACCAGAACGAAGGCGTCGCCCGAACCTGCCGGCCAAATCATCAATCACCAATACAAACAGCAGTGCGAACTTAGCTCGTCGGTGTTGTTCGATCTACAGATTCCAGTCGAATACAATAGTACTAAGTTAGTTATCCGCACCAATTTTGTCCGTTGGCCTTTGAAACAATGGGAGGACCAGGCCCGCTTACATTGAAGTTGATTCAGCGCGTGGGTAGAAGCCTTAACCTCTCCACGGGAGACTCAAGAGCATCGGCATTTTTGCGTCAGAGACTGTCGCTTGACATCCAACGAGGAAACGCAGCATCTGTTCGGGGCACATTGTTGAACTGGGCTAATCCCGGGTTAGATAACCCGTAACCGCACGTTAACGCGGAGACAATTGTTCACTCCAAAGTGCTAACATAAAAAGTTGTTTAATGTGAAAGAATAAATATATGATTTGATAGTACTAAGCATAAACAAAGCGGAAGCCATTTTGTCGAATGCTGGTGACACGCAAGTTTGTCTTGATTTAGCTGGCGGACCCTATATAGGCATATATACGGCGTTTATATAATGCGCAGAAAGAACAGCTACTTTGCTACCACTCTTTTTTTGTTAATACGATCTTGATATGCGTATAGTTTGTGCCTAAAACTTGTAACTTAAAGAAGAGGACTAAATAACAGAAACTCAAGGTGTAGAATGAAGCCTTTTGCCACGTATTAAGCGCTGCTCTTAATCGATCTTTATCTTTTATGCGGCACAAGTTCGGCGAAGCGTAAAGCGGTTTTATGCATGCAGAGTATTGGACTAGAAACCATTGGTGGCTATGGCGGTATTTTATTAGCACACGTGAAGACGGTCATGATTGCAAAACAAATTAGCACCTAACAGCAACTGACAGAAAACTACTCATATGCAATATATCATCTGCAGCCAAAACAAATTTTTTAAAAAAAAATCTCCAAAAATAGTGGGCGATATTCCGAGTTAGTATAGAAAAGGTTTTTTAGTAACAACTTTTAGTAGGCTATTTTTGAAACGACTAGAAATTGGACATCACAACTGAGAGACCATGACATAAAGCTTCCAGCCAGCGTTTAACGTGCACGAAATTGCTTTTGCATTGCTTCGTAAGACTGACTCTATAAATACAAATGTAGAACAGCGGGGATCGAACCCGTGTACGTATGTGTCTCCTCCGATCGCAAAACCATTAGACGAATAGAAGACTAAATTTTCTTCAGAAGGCTTGAATGGTGTAAGAGCGAAACATTCACAGACAGAGACGAATAACGCTGTGCCTAGAGTCTCATCAAAACACCCGTCACGTTACCTTGTCTCCGTCAAGATACTGTGCTTAGTTCTTGAATAGTTCCACTAGATTTTGTTTACTTCGGAGCGTCGTCTTCGTAACCAGCTTAGACAGCCGTGGTCAGTTTTCCTTGGGGGAATATGAAGTCTTCAGTGGCATAAAAGCCCAAATGACATTTGCTTCCTTAATCGAGGGAGAAAGATAGACAATGGCACTACAATATTGCAGCGCGGAAACTATGTCGTAACTTAGTTGAAAATCAAACAAATATGACAAAAACAAAATTAAAACGTACAACTTCTAGTTATGAACACTATTACAACATTTGTCAGAAGTCAATCGCACTATTATCGCTAGTTCGAGCATCAAGAACTTGATATATGGAGCTCTTTGCAGGGCTCTAAGATATGCTTGATCCTTTCTCGCTGGTAGTACCAGCAAAAAAGAGCATCTAGCAAAATGCTTTTCATGGCTTGCCAGATACCAGAAGTGTCCCATTGTGGCAGGCCGATTGTTACTTGTGACTTAAAATAGGACTTTTACGAGAATGTGAAATTAAACGTGGATGATCGTGGTGCCACCCAGGCCAACCTCCCCAGAGGACACCATAGAGGCGAATTCGTTCGTGCAAGATTTTGCTCTTTGTTTGGTAAGATAGCCATGGCACCGTCCACCATGAACTTCTCTCTAGTACCCAAGCGTTAGACACGAGTGTGCTAGCTCGACAAACTTTTTTTGCTGCCCTTTAAGGTAAGACACATGGCCGTTTGAATAGAAATGGCGTAATGTTTCACCAAGACAACGAGTATTTAAGTATACCCCGCCTTCGCAAAATAACAAGCTTTGACAGAAAATGTTTGCCGCATTCACTGTACTGTCGGGCTACCAGCAGAACTACAGAGAGAAAAGTTCATTCTCTCAGAAGCAGTACAAACAAAGTGGATGCATTTCTCGATGTAAAGACGCCAGAATTGTTCGCCATAAGAATCGGTAGTCTAGTCCAAGGATGGGGGAATGGTGTGGCTAAGTAAGCTAATGAAGAGCACTTTTGGAACGAATCTAATCGGTCAACTCGCTCAATGTTCAGAGTGGTTTTATTATTGAAAACATTTATTTTCTATCCCACCTGATACATATATATATATATATATATATATATATATATATATATATATAAGTTCAGGTAGATATAGGCTAACCTAGATATGGATCAGACTGAAAGGTTAGTTATATCAGTAAGTATTAAACGCATGTGTATACAAGGTTATTACTCTTAATGTATATATATATATAGATATCAACTTCGTACTGGTTCTGCCGCACACTCCGGTTGCTCCAAAAATAGATCAAGCAATCGATATGTCGACTGTCGCAAGCACTGAACAACCATCGAAGACCAATTCGGCTCCTTCAAAGCGCGGGCCGTGTATCTAACTTCAGTTCAGATTGAAATTGGCTTCTCTGTGAGCTTCCGTTTGCGACTAGTTGTACCGCCATCAGGACACTATTTCCTAGCACAGAGTAAGAGATGAATGCGCTTGTGGAGTTCTACCTGCAGGCCGTCGTATATCAACGCAGCTGCGTTGCAGGATACCCGACCCTTTGAGGTGCTCCTACCGGTCTTACGCTTGTGCGATTAGGCTCTGCTCCATTCGTGTGCTGCGGCACGACTTCGCTGATGTACATCCGTTTTACGGTCGTGTGTGTCGTTATAACGAAATAACGTAATATATTATTGCGGTCTCCCTGATCTTTTCTTTGAGCAGAGCGTTTAAACATTGACCTTCTCAGTAGACATTTCCCCTTCCCCATTTGCGATTTGGATTTTGAGTGTAGCTCCTGTACCCCAAGTACCACCGAATTATCCGTTAAGCGTATTTCGTCCACCAATATCACGTTAATACCCATTGGAACACTACATCTGCACATTACGTAGATGCCACTACTAAGTTATTTTGTCTCCAGTTGCGAGGTTCAGCTGTTCACCGACCCTGTGGAGAAGTTTGCGAGTGAGGTTGCCTGGGCCGCCCAAGGTCTTGAAAGCTAGCGGTTGACATTTATGTGAGTAACCTATTGAGGCGTATTTTGCGAGCTTCCTATCTCGACTAGATTACCAGCGTGGCCTGCCGAGATCGCCCTGCCTCTGACCATTAAAGGTGCTAATAAGTCGGTGACAGTGGCATTCCATCCAAGCATCCTGCTCCTACTGAAGGGAGTAAGAGTCATCTCATCCTGGCGGTTAGCATCGTCGGCGGGGAGACCCTGAGGCTCTAGAATGCAGAGAAATCCACTTGATCGAAGCGCTCGGCTTAAGGTGTCGTTAATACCGACATGCCTGGCACGCCGTCCCGCACTCATGATACACGATAACCCGTGATGGTCTAATTTGTCAACGGGTTAGCCACATTTGCACTGATAGGGGGGAGACAAGGTCACAGCCGAGACGAAGACCTACCCCGATTCGGATTGTTTCGTCGTCCAGGAGGGTGCCCAGTGGGGCATCGTACCAGTGAAGCTTTGTCGTATAAAAATGTACTTCAGTCATGTTGGCTCAAAGGGTTATCTATATATCTATCTATATTATAAGCGCCCCTGCAAACTGTCTTCACTTCTCGTGCAGGCGACTCTTGGGTTCCTTGTACTGAGAAATGCCAACATCGTCTAATAGTGCGACGGCATTGTTTTCGGTTTGGAAAAGGGAGGAGACTATTGCTGGCCTAGTAGAGGATCCTTGATTCCCAGACCCTCCTTTGAGATCCGTAGTTGCGCTTGTTTTCGAGCGAAAGGCGCCAGCGATATATTAAGAAGAGTCTCAAGGGCGTTGAGAACTCTCGATTGCTACCACAATCGAGAGTAAACTCGACCAGTGAACGCAGATCGTCCAGCCGCCCTGCTAGATCAGCTTCGCGAAGAGGGTGGGCGACCCTAGTAGCTGAGAACGAGGATCGACGTAAAAAGAGGCACCAGTGAACACCGACTGGCGCGAAATTGTCAGCGACGTCCTTCAGCTTGTTCTGCCATTTTTGGAGTGCGTGTGCGAGCTCTTCCTGCCGGAAGGGGACTTCGAGGAGCTCTAAGTCATTGACAAGAGTAACCTTATCCCGGCAATAAGGCTAGAAGCATGCGAAGGTCCGGGGCCTGTGCCGTATTGCCTGTAATATAGATCTCACATTGCTCGGGATTCAGTTCCAAACCCGAAATCTCACGAAAATTAAGCACACGCCGAACGTCGTCGGCAACAATTTCTAATTCGCCCCCAGCACGCCGTCATTTAGATACCAAAATGTTGGTGTTTTTTTTTACCAAATGTTTGGTAAGCTTTTGAGAGATTCAAAACGCTCTTTGATGCTCAGGCAAAACAGGGGGGGAAATGATCACCCTGTTGCAGATCGTGGCGATGGCTGTGAGATCATCTCAGAGCGCCAGGTAAAAAGCGATACGGTACGCTTGATTGACGTGGTTCGTTAGATGGGGGCAGTGTGTCGCGACCGCTTTCAAGAGGTGATCCCGTTTTACAGAGTTGAATGCGTTCTTGAAATCATGCTTCACGAGTACCCCAGGAAACGTGCGCGAATCGACAAAGGCACGGGCGACATGTGCAGGGGCCTTAACCCCGTCTCGTACGGGGCCGAGGCCTTTATTCTTTGTTCAACGTTCTCTCAAGCATAACTCAGATGGTTTTGTTTTTCATGGCAAAAGTAGTCAAGGTGGCACTTTAAACCCACCAAAATACTTAAGGTCTATCCATTCAAACAAACCTAAAGAAGTGAGCGGAACAGATGAGCAGAATACTCACACACACATATATATATATATATATATATATATATATATATATATATTGAGGAGGCCAGCAAAGAGCCTTTTCTCGCCATAAGCTTTTACTTCCTTCTCTAGTATCCGTTTTCTTTCCTGCTATGACAATCGTCTAGCTATTCAAATAGCAAAGTTACCACACAAAAAATGCAGCGTTGAAATTCTGTTTAATAGCAGCAAACATACCTTTTAAATGGCGCCAGTTTAATGTATCGCCATACTTGTTGACTACTAAAAATACTGGACTGCTATAAGTGGACCAATCATAGAGAACGAAAAGCGCCCACTTACCTGGACGGTTATGTCAAAGATATGTTTGTGCCAACGAAGCACGCGCCTAACTGCTTTTCTTAGACACTCTACTAAACTTCTATTATTTGCTAACGTCACCGCACGTACATTCTAGAACTCTGAGGTTAAATTACCTTAGCGGACGCTTTGGAAGTTCCTGTCAGGTCGGGTTTTTGGGGCGAATGTAAAATAACTATACCCGTTGACAGTGAAATACGTACGAATCTATAGATGCAATGGTTGCAATGCACGCTCCTGGGATTAGGGTGTTTTGAGGTGACTATGAGATATGTATGTAAACAACATTCTCGTTTATAGAAGCTTGGAGACGCTATATTATGTGTCAATGTGTTTTGCATGAGAGAATCTAAATTCATATATACATTTGCATAATACGCTAATCCGATTAAACAATTTGCGTTTTAGAGCAATCCTTGTAGCGCGGCTCTGTCGCCAATCCTAGAGATTTACCTTGTCACTAAAATTGCATGCGGGGAACCGTTGCTCTAACAAAACTTGCAGGCATTGTTGTTGTTGTCGTATAGTATAGCATTGATACATGATCCTAACAGTGAACGCAAGCCTGTAGTCTATGAGCCAGAACAGTGGCTTACTTGTGGCTGATTTATAGTGTCAAGAATACGCCCCCGCATGCGGTCATTGATGACTGAAGCCAAAGGTAGCCGATGTGTGGTAATGTGGTACGCTGGCTTTCATCAACGTATTGATACAACGGCAAATAAGCGTTAACTTGCTAGTCGGCCGGGTATTACCGGTCACTACAGTGGTTCTGAGTCAATAGCCAACGCCTCACATCATCCCGGTCATCGTCGTCGTCGTTGTCACCGCAGTAGAAAGGCCATCAATATGAAGTTTGGTTCGGGCCAAAAAATAACTTCATTGCAGACCGAAAGCTTTCGGCTATCTTTGCTTTTTTGTAATTAGCAAAAGAGTGCGCGACGTCTCATAGGGGACAGGTATGCGTGTGACCGAAAACGTCGAACAGGGTACAGGACAGAGAACGCCGATCCGTTTTAATGTGCAGCCGTCATTCGGCTCCATGAGGAGGCTAGCGCCTCAATGTGCGTGGACAAATCTTGTTACTTGTCGGATCACAGAGCAGGACCTCGTATCCCTGAAGGCGGACTGTTCCTCCTGCAATGGTAGCAGGAGTAACGGTGGCTGCACTTACCCCACGAATGCATTTCAGGACAGCCAGTCTCGCTCAATCCATTCCGCTGAGTTTCTGGCCGTCGTCGACTTTCTTCACGCTCACTCGGGATAACAATTACTTTCAGCGAATGGCATTCTTGTATGAACGGCGTTGCAGCAAAGGTCCGATGCCAAGCGGGCGAGGTGTTCATGAACACCCGCGACCAAAAGACTTAGTATTGGAAGAGCTCTCTGATAGCAGCACTAATCTACGACTGCCATTTAATAACGACCGACGACTACCGAAGAAAGAAGCCGAAAATACGAATTAGCCACGTTATTCAGCACAGAGAGCGAATAGATTCGTCATTCGTATAGATCTACCATATCTTATTTAGAAGCATAATTACTGCCCGCACTACGTCCTTGTGCAACCCTAAACGGCGGCGTCAAATGCGCTCGTAATCTATCAACACAATGTGGGCTGTTCTTGGACAAGAGAAGGCGTTGCTTGATGTGGATCCCCTCGTCTTAAATAATGGCTAATCCTAGACGATGAACTTTACTTGGCCTAAAAGCCCGGAACCCACTGCGTACATCGTCGAGATAGTGCGCACAGCCTCAGTCATAAAAAAGTGGGTGACGTCCGGCGACTGTCCGTCCCGAAGGCAGCGACACTCTTCCACCTCAAGATTGTTTCAAGGTTGATGTATGGTCTTGACATACTGTGGGGACACCTCACCGAGGCAAACTCTGGTTTGCTTGAAAGGTGTTTCATAATGTACATGAAGCATATACTTTGCTTGTTAATGCGGGTAAGCAGTTGCTTTGTGTTGCTACTTAATATTGTTCAGATAATTCGATTAAAGTTTCGACCCGTACAGTACCATTTGAGACATCTTAGCATTATCTCGGAATGGAAAAATACAGTTAAACAAGTCCGACGAGGGGTGTAAATCGTTATATTTTCTGTAGGCGAATGACAAAAAAATGCGAATTTTTCTTATGTTGTACTGTCGCCTTCATTGGCGATGCACTCTATACTAGCGCATTAACACTCGAATGGCAAATAAGGAAAAATACAATTGAACAAGGAGTGCATACATTTAAAATAGTTTCGATAGATTAACAGTCCTGGCAGGGCCTCTGAGAATTCTTAATATGTACTGCAGCTATATACCTAAATCGTCTGACATAGATCTAGCCAAAATATGAAACGCTTTCGATATTGAGTTAAGGGAATGTACATTACTTAACTTGTTCAACGAAAGATGGCATTATAAATTTCTCCACAAACAATGTCTCGATCGAAAAGACTTTTTATTATTATTATTATTATTATTATTATTATTATTATTATTATTATATGCTACCATCTCTCTATTAATATGTCCATACAGTTTAAACAGGGTGCCCGTAAATATGAAGAATATTATTGATAACTTGGATGGTAAATACGACGATGTGTAAGTAACGGATGTTCTGTAAGGGGCGTATGTTTGAAAAATAAAACACTGAACTGTACTTTTTGTTTTGTTCTAGGTGGGTTATATGGGTTAAAATAGGTTGGTAACACATATTGAAGAACAGTTAGCTATCCACAGTTCAGCTTATCGCATGCGGCCTTCTACTAAGCTACTATGACGACGTATATTTACATACATAATCGAGTGGTTACGTGACAACCGAGACCCAGCCTATGTCGGTATTTGATCCGGTCGTCGGCTATTCGGTTGGGGCTACTGGCAGACTATCGGCCGCGGGCTTAGCGTCCTTTCGATGCAGGATCACTGCTTTATGAGGAGAGAGACGCCGCTGCTGGCGTGCAGTACTGATACGATCAATAATATCGGCCAATATACTTCAGAGCCTAGCCTTACCCTTCAGGGAATTGAGATCTGAAGTTCCAATATAGAGCAAATTAGTATTAGCCAAAGCAACTAGTCCTAGCTACTCCTAACCTAATCTGGAATGGGCCCTACGCACCCTTTCGACGCCACACTGAGCTGTCCTTTTTAATTAAGCGCTGACAGCTCTTCTCAGATCTTAAACGAGAGAAGAAGCCGTTACCCGAAGAATAAGCGTGACCTGCTGGATCCATCGCCGTAGCGTCATGAAAAAAGGTTTATTTGTTAGGCGTCCTTTCGCAATTCTAGCTCAGCGATTGCGGGCATTCATAGACACCACGTGTGCAGTGTGCCCAAACAGCAGCACATTCAGTGTGTTCAAACAGCAACACGGAGTCAGAATGGGCCGGTATCAGTCTGTATGATTTTCCTGACGTGTATACACTTTTGAGTTAAGAGGGCGCATATATACGCCGTTTTCGTAGACTTTAAGACAGTACTTTAGCGCTCTCTAACAACATCAATAACAACAACCGTTTGTCTGACAACAGAATAGCTGGAAGACGACAAATAGTGATAACAGTATAAATACCAATAAAACACGTAATGTTACGCCGAAGTGCCCAAACTGTTTACGAGTTATCGATAGAGTATAATCTATTCAATGCACTAATTTGACCATATGGGCTCATTTCGCCAAGGGTACAAGACTTTCCGATGCCGAAGCCAGGCACGAAAACGTCATGAAATGTTTAAAATGCAATAACTGGGACCCACCCGCTATTAAGGATATAGATGAGATGATGATTGCTAAAAATGAAACCGACCTTGTGAAGATGATTATTAGGTCTCTAGTGGATCAGGTACAAAAATTGGACTTTACCGTCCGAACTCTGATGTAGGAAAAGTATATGCTTCTGGAAAGAAATCAGCTGCAAAAGAGAAAACTGGTTAAGTTGTTGTAACCAAACTGCATTGCAGAACACGGGTACTAGGCCCCTATGTACCCTCTACGACAGCCAAAAAGCCGCAAATGTCAACAAAGAGGCAGGAGGATTGGCACATCTCAGAGTCACTCGCAGCCAAGAGGGCGTCTACAATTTCAAAACAGTCTTCGCACTATGCCAAATCGTTCACACATGACTACCGGTAGCAAGAAAAACCAAGACCGCAGACGGGTTATTGTAGTCCAAAATTGAAAAGAACACGGACCAAACGCTTTGCCCAGTGTTTCTGTACGACTTCGCAAGGAACGCATTTTTGTGTCAGAACAAGAACTAGGACTTGAAGCGAGCATGCTACATGGCCACTTCTTGAAATCAGAGGTGTACTCTATTGTGGTGAACCCGTTTTGCCCACCACAACTTCTTCTATGTTGAATTTCCGGATAGCGACGTGAATAAGATGCTCGACCAAGAAGTGTGGAATAAAGGTGTCGTAGTCAAACTGTTCAGTCGACGTCTCAGAGAGTTTGATGTGGTGAAGACGCACCCACACCAATGACTGAACGAGGCACATCGGCAACCATCAACGGTAGCGAGCATGCAATGGAACTTAACTGAGACACCAATGTTGAAGTGAATCCCGAATTCAAATGCATATCTTTGAACGCGCGATCACTTGCCAAACCTAGAGTTATCTACTGTCTACATGCGTTTATGCAAAATGATAAGTTTGATAGTGCGTCTATCACTGCAAGTTGGCTAACCGACAGGATAAAATCTACTCAACGTCTGCTGAGTTGGCTGCCTGCGGAATGTACGAAGTTTTTCGTAAGGAGCGTGTTGGTCCTATAGATAAAGGCGTTGTACTGCTAGTCTAGAATTCTAAGCTTCCCTGCGCTGAAGTCAGCCTAAGCGACGTTTCTCTAAATGAACCTCTGGTCTGGAAGAACGAGTCTGACTTGTCCTGTAAACATGTCAGTCCCCACGGCTCGCATCTTAAGCCGACGACAAAAGTGGAGATTCTGATGGCCGACCTACAGGAGATCGTAACTGCTCTCCCCGACGATGCTCCCACCAGTGGACAGAGCTTACTGGACATCGTCCTGGCTAATGATGACTCAGTTAATAACATGTCTGTATCAGTACCGTCAATAGCCAGCGTTCACCAAATGATCACACTCACCGTATTGTGCGGTCCGATCACCCCTGTATCTGGCCTCTCACTACTCATGTTTTCTTAGCCTACCCTAACGTAGACGACATGTACAATAAGTATGTGACTTACATGTTCTTCCAGCTTGAAATATTTGTGCCTCGGAGAGCCTCAGACACCGATAGGAGGCTAAACTCTAACAGTCTAACGGGTTAACCGCCAACTGAATGGAGCCATGCAGGAAATGGACCAGCACCAGAAGAAATTGAAGAGATAGGAGAATGCTGCATGAGGAAATAAATTATAGATGTGAGCAGTGTTGCGCAGTCGACTGCCCGCAAAGCTGTCTACAAGTACGTGCAGAAGCGTATGAGGATTAAGGATACTCTTGCCCCGATTAGAAGACCCGACGGCACAATCGCCACCGACAACCAGGAGAAAGCTAAAATAGTCAGGATGTTTTAGCATTTTTGTTTTTACCTATTATACGTATAAGCAATTCCAGGCGCGGAACGTGCGCACGTCGCCCCGATAATGTGAACGCCCGATAATGTGAACGTTGTGAACGACGTCAACGCTCTCCTAAAAACCTCCTGAAGCATCGCCGGCTTGCCAACAAGCAGACCGCAACCCCTGACGGCATTCCGGCCTATTCGTCTATAAAAGAATGTGGCTATGACGTCTGCGTTCCACTTACTATAATCTTCCCTGAAGGAAGAAACTGCACCTTGTATCTTTCGGTGTGCTGTTGTATGTCCGGTACACAATCGCGGATAAAAAAGCGATCTGAATATTAATAATTGGCCACTACCACTCACCTCCGACTCATGCAAATTATTTGAAAGGGCTATCGCCGAAATGATCTACCGGAATGCAAATGCACAAATCCTTATTTCGAGGGAACAATTGGGGTATCGCTCCGCTTCACGTTCTTGCAGCTGCTCTACCCCTAAAATGGCTGGCGTCTCCTGATAAATACTGAAAGACCATTCGACTGTGGGTACTTCGATTTTATATCTGCATTCGAACGCTCCACAGACTCAAAGCCTCTTAAACTTCTGCCGCAATACGGTGTTGGTAGTGGTATAGTCAATTGGATTAAGGCCTTGCTGTCGGTTGGACTTTTTAGAGTTAGGGTTAATAATTACCTATTTTCAGCGGCAGATTCCACATCTGGCTGTCCCTAGGGTGCCAAACTTGGTCTATTAATATACATACTGTACATTGATTTTATGAAAGACATAATACCTTAACATGTGCAGGCAAATATATATGCTGGCGATGTAAAAATGTGTACACCTGTAGATAGTGTAAACAATACCGCTTCTTTTCACGAAACGCTGGAAACCTTAACGAATAGTGCATAGGACTTGAGCTTAAACTGTCGGCGGATCAGTGTGCTTTGAGCACAACAAACCTGCACATATATACACACCGGGCGCTGAGCAGTTAACTGCAAAAAGGTTCATAAAAGACCTAGGTGTGTTAACAACATCCAAATTAAACTATGTTCCTTACATTCTGGAAGTAGCAACGTCGGCTACGAGGAGGACGAACTGAATCCTGCGTTCTTTTGTGATCAAACAACCCTATTTGCATGCAAAACGATGCGATCAACATGTTTCCCAGGATATTGGTATTTGCCTCACCTGTGTGGAATCTGGGTTACTCTTGTGATGAAAGGATACTGGCCGGTATTCATAAAAAGTTTCTTAAACCTGTTGCATGCCGCTGTTACATTAGCGAAAACGATGTTGAATGCAACAATATTGTTGCATTGTTAGATAGAATTGGCATATGCACCTTCACTCGCATATGCAAACGGTCCGAGCGTGCAGTAAGATTTTTTCAGATAAATACTACGAACGCTCGCTCAGGAACCAATATCCAGGCCAAAATTGTTGCCACGAAAGCGATCGTTAGCAAAATGTTTGCATGACGTTTAGTACGTAAACTCAACTATGTAAAACTCGATATCTGTGCCGCCTAAAGGCCGGCATCTGATCTTAATAAAGCTCCTCTGCTAAAAGGTGTGTGAATATATACATATATATATATATATATATATATATATATATATATATATATATACATATATTTAAATATTCTATATATATATATAATTCTTTTGTTTGCCGTTTGATGCGGTGAAGTTCGGTCGTGTTTCATGTTGGCTCCCGTAAAATCAATAACTGCGAACATTTTGACTGTCATTTTCGTAGTTATAATTGCACCATCCAGAGTTTCCTAGTGAGTGTTCGAACGGTGCATAGTTTACGCCTGGATTCACTCCGGGTACTCCTCAGAGTGTCCTGACACTTTCCGGGCGCTCTGACACCTGTGTTCGATTTGCCGACGTTATCGCAATCTATACGTTGTGACCGACCTGCGTCTGGGGTCGCTATTACTTACGAGTGAATTAGATCCGCGCAGCTGTTGTAGTCTAGTTGGTTGCGGGAGCGCCTGCGCGTTTACGCTGGTGGTGTCTTGGCGTGAGTAGAAGACTATATTTCGCCAGCAGCGTCAGATAAACAAGCTGAGAATAGATGTGTCTAGTGGTCAATTAAACGCTTTTAAATCATCAATGTCATCCGTAAAACAACGACGGAGGATCCTGCTTTCAACGAGTTCGCTGACGGCACATAGCTGCATTTATGTAAGGCTATTCATTCCAATTGCCCTGACTGCAAGGTCTCAAGCAATAAAGCCGCTATATCCGCATGGGTCAATTCAAACGACAATTCAGACAATTCCTGAAATAGGGTCGATATCCACTGCGGTGACCTGTCTGGCTCTCACCTCATTTAAGGCATGAATTCAAGGCGTCGATGTCGAACTTACAGACGACAAGGCACGCGAAGAGCTCGCAGGATGTGGTGTGGTGCACACGCAAGACTTATTCGGCACAGCCTAACGCTGGCAAGACCCCACTCAGCACGGTGATCTTGGTATACAAATCCCACTCCCGTCGTTCCGGAGCCCAATCAAGCAAAGTTATGCTACAATTCAACGAGTGGGACATCTAGTGAACAGGTGGTGCACTTTTAGCAAGGTCTGCAAGAAATGTGGAGGTTGTGATCATCTTTTTTTTAGTTGTTCCGTAAGGCTACTTAATACCCGTGTACGAGTTGACACGGCCGATTTTTAGTCCACTTCGGCATTTGCGTTGTCTAAGGAAACCATAAACAAATTTAAGATTGGCCGGTCTAAGTCTCAAACCCAGACCTCCCGAATGCAACGCAAAAGCTTCTCCACTATACCATCTTGCTCTGTTGCATCTAGCGCCCATTTGCACAAAACAATCGATCGGTGTGTAAACTGTAGTAGCTCCAAGCGACCGATTCCTGTCCGTCTGTGCCTTATCTCCGTCAGCGCAACAGTATTCTATTGGAGGCAAGAGTTGTTCAACGAGTTAAAGCAGCGCATCCGGCTGCATCGATAACAGAGGGACTTGATGTGACGGCCACTGTCGTAGAAAACCTGCAACCTAATTTTTCTAATTAAGATAAGGCTTCCTATTCTGCAGCTTTTAGGGCATAGCTACCACGCAAGAAAACACCTCGCCGCAGCTGCTCCATCCTAATCCGCCATCATTACCAAAGCCCAAACAAAAACGAGCCAACACATACATGACTTGCCACGCTCGGCCGCGGCGCGCTTCTAAACTTACCACGAAAAAAAACATTCGTAGAAAGACACCGTGCAGAGATGTTGGCAGCGCCATAACAGACTTCGATCGGATTGTAGATCGCAGAACGCACCCTGAAGACGATTGCGGAGGCCTTAAAGCCTTTCGTGGCCATCCTTACACTTGCAGATAAGCTCAAAGCTTTTGCATCATAATGCCAGATAACAATAACTCAAACGGAAGTGAGCATGCACAGGCTTCTCTAATTTGTGGGCGACCCCAAGAGGGCTACAGGTGTTCTGTGTGTAGAAATTCTTTACAGGGTGGGATCTTGCCAGCCATATATCCGCTAGACACGTCAATGCCGCTAACGGGCCGTCCACATCCCCGGGCTCTGGCAAAA
This sequence comes from Dermanyssus gallinae, assembly GCA_003439945.1. Classification (NCBI taxonomy): domain Eukaryota; kingdom Metazoa; phylum Arthropoda; class Arachnida; order Mesostigmata; family Dermanyssidae; genus Dermanyssus; species Dermanyssus gallinae. The sequence continues at coordinate 59,922 of QVRM01006149.1, forward strand.
TAAATTGATTTTAACACTCTACTAATTGATATCTGAGCAAAAATGCGCCATGCCAAACACATTTTACTCGAATCTGTGCGATCTACCGTTGCGGGGGAGCTTACTAAGGTTTTCTTAAACGTTGCCGAGGACAACGGTGGTACTCTTTGTTCTCCTTCGCTCAGGTCGTGTTGCAACTTCCTTGGGCCCGGAAGAACGCTCAATCCCTGCCTGTTCTGGTCAGGAAGAACCTACGCGAATTTTCAACGGGATTAAGGCAGGGACCTTACGCACAAGGGATCAACCCCCAAAGTGATGGCCTACTTCGAAGACGACCTTCCCAGACGAGTGACGGTCAAGCTGTCGGAATACGATATCTCCGGTGCTGCTAGATTGGTGGCTCCCAGGATATGCTAGTGCCAACCAGCGAAAATACGGAAGCTCCTCGCTCCAAACTTCCAGACGCGCTTCTCGATCTCTCTATGCACGCATTCCTAGCTGTCATAGTGCCTTATTCAACCTCGCGTGAAGATATACGGAATGCTATAAAGACCTGATCTAAAGAGTTGTACAGTCTTAAACACGGCTCGCTTACCTACCCACTTGCGCAACTGCTATCGGGCCACGATGACTACTTTCTGCAATACCTACACCGCATTGGTTCAACTGACTCCCCCGTATACCGCGTATGCAGTTCAGGCGAAGCTGACTTTGTAAGGCACTGCTATGAACGCTGCGCCTTTTTCGAAACTGAGCCAGAAGTACTGTCCTCGAACCTACGATTGGAGAGCCCCCTGACATGCCTAGCCCTTGCAGCGGCGCTCCCCAGAGATCATGAATCCTGGATTATGATAAGAAAATTCGCAGTTTCTGTTTCTGAGGTGAAAATAACCGCAACGCAAAGTCGAGCAGCCTAAATAACAAGAAGAGTGGCCAATTAAAGTAATGTCGAAAAGACAGTGCTGCGGCCACCCCCGACACGAAGCAAAGCGAACAACTGGACTTGAGTGGGTTTGTGAGTCCCACGCAACCGTGGCTTTAACAAAGATATCCGGTGTGCACCACGCATTTTGCCAGTAAACCTTTATAAAAAAAATTCAAAAACTAGAAAGACAGAAGGAATAGCACTCAGGCACACAGATCGACTAGTGGAAAAGTTACTTGCTCAGACATGGGCAGAATCTAAAGTTTGTAAATAGACATAAGCATCACATTGACTTACTCTCTGAAGAACTTTGCTGCGCACATCGGAGAAAGAGCACAGGAAGCAAGGGTCGTGTCAGCAACACTCAAAACCCATAGACGCTTTTACTCAATAAGTCAATAAATAATTTCATCCAAAGAAGCGCTAGGCATTTTCGGTATGAAAATAGCAGCAATTGTTTGATACAGTATCCTACACGAAAAACTGGGTGCCTTAGATACAGAAGTGCTTAACCGCGTAAAACCTGCCTGTCTAAAATGAATCGAATTCGGCTTACAAATGTCTGCATATAATCGTCCTGCTTATGCTAATCTATTTGTAGAACAGGTTAGAAAGCAGTCCGCACACCCAGAGGCCTCGACGTAATTCCAGTTTGTTAAGCAGTATGAGGTGAAACGGCTGGCATTTCTCCAGAGTTTTACACCGCAGGGGACAATGCTGAGCTCTGAAAAAAAGTAGGCGAATAAATCTAGAGTGGTACGTTTGCCAGTCCATTGATTTCATCACAAAGTTTATTGGGCTTCCACGCGCAAAAACCTCACTAGCAGGACCGGCAGGGATATCTTAAAATGTTTATATTGTATTGTATGTTTGTACTTACCCAACTTATATATATATATATATATATATATATATATATATATATATATATATATATGTGGACGTCAGCATGCATCTGTAATAGTCTCTTACCGATTGCTAGCCGTCGCATAGCTGGAAACTCGCAACTGCCGCCCGTGTCGAGGATATCGAGAGATACTTTACTTTCAAGACCAACGTCGTACTCGCCTCTAAAATCGCAACATTAGTACAGCAATTTGTTAGTAAAACATGGCTACATTTCGCTCTTCCTTTTTGTTTTGGCTCAAGCATGCATACCTTACATACACAGTACATAGTTAGCGTTAATGGTAATTTTTGTTGGCATATTGTCGACTGTTTTGTATTTTTAGACGGCATAATGATTGCGCTCGCCAATTGGCTCTACACTACAATAGAGGTGATATAATCGAACTTTTAACGTTGTCTAAATTTTACTTACATTTTTGCTAAAAGTCACTTTATGTTTTATTAAATTTCACTTTCACTTAGGTGCTGTACGTTAATCTCGACGTTTTGTTGTTTCTAATTATTATCGTTATCCAGTCGGTTCAGTTTCACCTAACGTTCGATAGATGACACTGGCACAAGCATTACTGGCGAACGTAAACGAAATTTTAGATCTAACATTAGGTTGGTATAAGTACGAGCTTCTGTAGACAGGAAGCCGATAGATCCGGAAGCTTTCCGTACGTAATTGACTGTACGATATGTGATCGTGGTTTATCTGCGGCCGCGATGTACTGTGCACGAAGGCGATTACGCGCCTGTGCTCAAATGTCGCCTAAATCAGTATCCAGTTTATGTGTGTGTTTGAGTGTATTAGCTAACTTGCCGGTCGGTAAGTCTAATAGACTCTGTTGTGTCGTTGTGACAAAACGCTGTTCAGAGAGGATTCCCGAGCACCAAAGAAAGTGCAACATATGCACTTATTGGAGGGCGTATTTTCTTGTGCATACAGCATGCATATATATATATATATATATATATATATATATACATGATGTATGTATATGTGTGATAAAATACAATAAATACCTATACTATATACTGCATATATACACAAAACTGAAGTAAATAATGAAATAAATAAAGAATTAGCTCCATAATTGAGCAAATTGTTGAAGTAAATCTAGTTAGAACAAAAGTGACCTATCTTTTTGCCTGACAATAAAAATCTTATATGTTGACAGGCGGTGTATATGAAGTTCAATTAATAATATATTAGAGGTTCAATTTTAGCGTGTAGTCCACTGACATTATAATGGAGTTTAAAACAATAGACATCGTCCTGCTGTACAAAATAAATACATAATAGGTTCTTTAAGCGCTATGTAGATAGTGAAGCATCGGCAGTATGCTCGCGGAATTCTAAATCGACCTTGAAAACGGCGTCTAAGTTCGTATAAAAAAATATCTGGAGAGTTGCGTGACTACCAAATGGTACCGGACATCGTCCAAATGTGATTTTGGCCAATTTACGCCAACTGGAACAGAAAATAGCAATTTTGTCTGTCTAACACCACTCTAACTTGCAATCTTGTGAAACTACTTCAGCTTAAGTTCCTCGTTATAAACGTCCATGTGGCTCGTCAGCGTATATTTTCTATATGAGGCAGTTGCAGGAAAGCGACTCGCCTTAACGATTTGACGGGGAACGTACGATTACTAACGCAAAGGTTGCATTGATTAGGCTAAGGGGAGCCAATATGGAGTTTGACCTTCATTTTCTCGAGCAGAATACCATAGTCAACATAGTTGACGGCGCGGGAGAGCAAGTGTTTAGGGAGATGTTTCTGTTTCAGGCTAGGACCCAATCACGGGCTACTTCCGACAGCTGTGCCGTCGACCATGGGCTACTTCCGAGACAGCTGTGGCCTTCGTTTAATGGACTCGTGCTGAAGTAAATCGAGTAAGCCATTAAGATGTTCATTAACGGAGCTCACCACCACTAGTGGCGTGAAACAGTTTATTGAGTCAGCGGACGATGGTTTGGAAACAGGCTCTTCTGTTTCTCTCTGAATAAGGGTGACACGATTAACTCAACGAATAGCAATAAGACTTATTTATTTGTACTAGAAATGCATGTAAATATACGTGACAGTGGCTTAGCCAGAATTTTTGCACGTGTGACGATTTCTGTATACGGCAAGTCTTATTGGGTAATTTGTTTAGCCGTGGTATCTACATAACTGCGATATTGGTGATTGATATTGTTACATCAAAAAAAAAACGAGACGTCTCCATCTTATTATTTATAAGTTGACTCCGGTAGCATCGAGATCAGCTATCATAAAATGAAGGCTGGCTTTTGCAATGTCGACTGGTTGCTTTTACATACTCTTGAGACCAACCACTGGATAATCCGATCTGGCAAATGAAGCTTAAACATCCGTTATTGGATTCTCGACATCAGTTAGACGAAGCTCGTTTGTGGTGCTACTGTGAGATTTTGTTCTACCAGCCCATTTAACACTTAATGTAGCAGTGGCAACTTAGAAGGCTAACACGGCGTTATAAAAAGAAACGCACCGGGGTGTTGCCATACAAATTCTGCTCGTGTGGAATTAATAGTGCGAGCATGGAATTGCCTGGCTAAAAAGGTAGGGACGAAGCGGTAGCCTGCCGTAGACCTTTACCAGCCAACAACTAGGAAGACGTAGGTTTGAATATGCCTGGAAGCTTTCTTCCGCTGACGAAGCTCGAGGAAAAAAACTAGGAAATGGCCACAGTCGTGCCAAAGAGAGTCACACAGGGGTCGAGATTGAGAGAACCGAACGACATAAAACCTTTTTATTCACCTCGAAAAAGACGGTGAACAGCTTTGCTGTCTTCTCATCTTACAAACGCTGACAAAGTTTAGTTAAAGCTAGAGGTTAAGGTTTTCCGTAATTATTATGGGCCGTTACATATCAGTTTGTTTGTCGAAGAAAGTATTTTAGTAACTGGACTTCTAAATATCAGTCAAAATAAATTTGTTACCAAAGAAATTACCCACGTAATCTGGTTACCTAGGAAATTACTTAAATACTTTGGTTACCTATGAAACTACCTACGTAATTTAGTTACCGAAATAATGATCTTACAATTATTATTCGAGATATTAAAGTTAGGTGTATATTACTATTGGTGTGTAAGTACATGCAACCGTGTAAGTAACAGAGCTGTCGTTAGATGACTAGTAGTCTAAGCGGACACCAAAAATGGCCGTGTACCACGGATTAGCAGTGCCCTGGTACGAGACGTTCATAGTCATCTTCGGTTCCGATCTTGAACGTCCTTTAAATCATCTACTATATTTGTATACACCTATTGCATTATTTTATTATTATTATAGACTTTACTATATCGTGAGTATACAGTTATGGCTCGATTATTAGAAATATGCTGTGGCTTGTAACTACGAGAGAGATACAGCTACCTGCATGTGAGCAGGCGTTATCCAGCTGCGTCCGTTTTCCTAGATGTGCTTGCTAATTACGAATATATGCTAATTGATTCCTTTCCACTTCTGCAACAAGGTTGAATACTTTTGGCGAACAACAAAAGACGAGTCTAAGGTATAATATCATTTATAAAATGCTAGATCGTGCGTACCTGTGGAACTCTTCTACGGTGGCGCTGTAGTCGTGAAGGAACTTCTCGTAGAGAAACTGGTGTATAATGGCCGATTTGCCGACCTTTGCGGCTCCGAGAAAGACTACCCGATATTGAGCCTTATCCGGCTGGCCGTTGCTCGGGGTCCTTCCCGTGGGGGCACCGGTTAGTGCCACGTGTGGCTTCCTAGAGCGGCACGCCACGCGTTCCCCGTCGCGCAAGCAGACACAACGGAACAGGTAAAAGCACAGGTTTAGTCAAGGTTAGCGGTTCTGGCGTCTGGTGACTGTATCGAGTACGACGACAACGACAACGTGCATCGGCGTCGTGACGCTTAATGTGGATTAACGTGACGTTGTTGCAGGTAAGTAGGTAAGTTAACGTGACGCTGTTGCCAAAGGTCAGTCATTCCCGCACAAGTGTGTCAAGACAAGGCGTCAGGCAAACCATCAGCAACGAAATGAACTCACACGAACACTCAACTTGTAAACCAGCCTCGGCTAGCAGCAGACTTTTTCTGAACTCTGCTCCTTAGGCTGGGCATTGTCCAAATTAGGTTGGACACTCTGCGCCACCTTTCTTTCGCATTTACATGGCGAAAGTAACACATGTAACCGTCTCTGACAGATACATTTTCACAGCTTTGGAAATGCGTCTATAATGGACTCCCTTGTAGCAGAACAGCCACAAGACAAACCTCTTTGCCAGCCAGCGTTTCGCTAGATGCGGCGTGTGTCTGGTGAATTTCTGAATCACACTGCACATAAGATGTGCACAAAAAGAATCAGACCAGATGTGACCTTTAAAAACTTGGCGTTATATAGACATTATTTTGCTGCACTCAGACAATAGCACCTTTACACAACGATTCAAAAAGCAGCCTGTTTATTTTCTGGTTAAACCACATTAATTACTTAAAATTATTTGGTAAAACGGAACGCAAATCCCTAATTTGTTTATCTGTTGCACTGAGAGGTTTATCGTTTCGCGCGTCAATCGAAGTATATTTGAATGATCAAGGAAACAACAATAACAACAACAACAATAATAATGACAACACTTCGTATGTCCACCTCTTGGTACAAGGACGTCTAATAGGAAAAACAAGAGAGAAGAGGAATGAGACTAGTTCACCACAACGCCGGAGGCGGGCAATGTAGCAGTACTGCTGGAAATATTACATTCACCATCATTGTCATTAAGAACAGCATAAACACAGACAGGAACAGAATCCTGCACAGACAGGAACAACGAGTAGCAAAACGAATATCCAATTAACGGTAGCAACAACAACAACAGTAGCAGCAGCAGCAGCAACAACAACAGCAACAACAAACAAGCAACAAACAACAGCAACAACAACAGCAACAACAACAACAGCAACAACAACAGCAACAACAACAACAACTAACAGCAGAACGTCTGTGTGTATATGTATATCCGTGCGTGTGTTGTGTACAGGTAAGTGAAGCAAGCGTGTTAACCTGTTCCCTCTGTGCACGGGAAGGACGTCGCCGTAGTCAATGGAGAACGAGTGCCGTGTGCCTCGTAACGGATTGTAGGGAAACTTCGATTTGCGGACTACAGCAGGACTGCACGGCAGGTCGGCGACCTACGTCGTCCTGCGGGCTCCCACTGCTTCCTCTGTCGGGTGATTCCTGCAAGGCCATAGCGAAGGCACCAGCAACAACAACAACAAACACAACAACAAAAAGAGCAACATTAATTGCAATGATAGAATTAGCCACACAAACACACGCACAGACACACACAGTAAATAATCAAACACACATAATGTTAGAAATATAATAGACAGCGATATAAGTGAGTGCACGTAAGTGTTAACCAACGCTATTGTTAACGTTAAAAAAACTGCCTTCAACCTAAATCTTTTTGATCACAGACTAGAATACACAAGAAGAATACTACTTATACAACACGTACAACATTAACAACAACCGACAGCTTAGTCTTATTTATTTAAGAAAAAACGGAGACAGCAACTTTTGTTAGACGGAAGATACCATTTCTATTATAAAGAAAAAAAAAAAAAATATATATATATATATATATATATATAAACGCATACATATCAGTATCGAGCTACTCTCTGGGAACCTAAAGGGAAGTTCCCTGACATGCCAAGCTCTTGCAGAGGCACTTCTCAAAGACCATGAATCCTGGATATGGTAAGACTCGCAGAATTTGCCTCGGAGTTGAAAACAACTGCAGCAAAAAGTCGCAGCCTTAATGGCAACTTAAAGTTGCCAGATGAGGTAATTTCAAAAGACAGTCACCCCCGACAAGGGGCAAGAGGACGATTAGATTTTAGTGGGCTTGTGAATCCCACTTTACCGTGGCTTAAGAATGACGCCACCTTGCATTTGACCAACTAATCTATAGAATGAAAAAATATATTTAAATTGGCTTTAACATACGACCCAAGTACTGCGCCACATAATTAACCCTATAAAGCAGTATACTAAAAAACTCTCAGATAAACGATTGAGCCATGTCCTTGCTTGTTAGTAGCCCCGGCTCCTATGAACTCAGTGCGAGCGGTATATCATCAAAGTCCCTTGCAATGTTAAAACGGGAAGACCCATAAGATTCATCTTCGTGACGCCGAGCCCCAAGAGCGTACTCGCAAATTCGGAGTCCCATACACCACTTATAGAGATAGTGATAAATCCGAATCTGCGAGTTTTTTGCGGGTCGGAGAGCGCCGCACTTAGGAACTCGACGTCGTGTTCGGTAATTTTGAACTGCCGCGCTCTGTCCAGGTCTCTGTTTGGGCCGCAAACATCGGCATCAAAAACCCAGACATCGGTAGGTTTTGTTATTACGAAGTCGGGACCCGGTGCGCCCGGCCGACATAATACTCGCTCACGAACCACCTCATGACCCCTCTCGCGGAGAAGACGCGCAAGGCGATCACAGACGTTGTCATGTCTCTTTATAGTTTGCCTGTGTGTTGTATCGCACAGCTGAGCGACATGAGCCAACGTCTCAGGCGCATGACACCCGTGCCTACAACGTGTGTTGTAGCCCGGGCGTCCCCTGGCCAATCTGGCATGCGTTGGTAATGTGTTGATCCTCAGCTTGAGTAGGTTTAAACATTCCTTACCAAATAAGCCAAAATCCAGTAATGTACAAAGGGCGTTTCGTGTGCTTTCTTAAAATCGAACGTTTGAGTTGGTTGTTGAGACCAGTAATTGGTCTCTTGCGTAGCGGTCTCAATTGATGTTCCCAAGCGCTCGCAGATAAGCCTCTCTCTCTCTCTCTCTCTCTCTATATATATATATATATATATATATATATATATATATATATAGGCTGTTTTCTGCAACGAAGTGTTGTTTTTACTTGTCTCCCTGTTTACCATTTAGTTCGTCCATCTAAGCTTGGTGCCGCATAGTTTATAAATATGGAACACTTGGTTTACAGTCGGCAAAGGCAGTCAACAGCATCACGGGCGCCTTGAATGCTCGAAAGGCAAAAGGGTCTGCGCAGTTATGCCAAGCAATTTGTTGCCTAGACCCAGCGTGCAAATCCGGTCATTCATCTTAGCATTTTCGAAACGTTGCTTTCTTCAGAGCAGAACTAGGGAAAATAATGGGTCGCATTGTAACGAAGTTATCGTTTCGGTACACTTCCAAAGTAAACTCGATCTGTATCTATTATAGTTACTCTAGTGAACAAAAATCCGCTGCACAAGGTCACATGAAGTCTTTGGACCAAACACGCTTTGTGCAAAGTGTGTCTCGGCCTGGCCGCGGCGCTAGAAACGGTGACGCTTGAGGTGTCTCATCAAGGCACATCGGAGATTTTTCCTCTTTCTTCCCATTTTATTTTCTCCTTTCTTTTCTGCTTTTTCTTCGAGTAACCTTAGCAGCACAGCGGCAAAAATAAGCATTTCCCATCCTCTTAAAGATCAGTGGCGGATCGCCGCTGCCCTCGACGCGATATGATAAGTTTGTTTGATACTGACAAAAATGACTCAGCCAAGCAAGGACGGACGTTTGTGCTGTCTGTGTCCTTGTGTCTCTCACTGCAACGTCACTTTGCTGGTGAATATTCAACAATTCGATTTGTTTGAAGTTCACGGATGTTCCGTTAATTAGCCAGCCAGCCAGACTAATGACTAATGGCTGCTAATGGGCATGTTGTTAATATTCATGCACGGCGGGTCGCGGTCGAAGGTTGTCCCATCTATTTTGGCCATTTTGCCTGCAGCTCAGCGCTTCCGCGGCATTCCGTTCGTCCCCTGCGAGGCGATATTTTGAACGTGTTTAGCTTTGGTTCTATCGCAGGACCGCGAAGATATAGAGGCTTAACAAACAAAGTTCAACGTGGATCGACTGACTTTGCATGTTGCATCCCGGGTAAGCGTGGCCGTAATCCGTCTTGCCTGCGTATGTATGTAATGCAAATGTGCCAAAAAAAAATGCAATACATGGTGTATAGTCGTTGACTCGGTCGCTTGCAGAGGACACGGCAGTACTCGCGTTGCGACCGGGAAGAGCGCGAGTGATTGAGTCTTTTTTCGTTCATCGATAGAGGCGGCAATCGATTAACGTAAATGACTGAATCTCAATGAGATTTGACGTTTCAATGGACGATCGTAGCGCGACGAGCTGGTTTCGTTCAGCGATCTCCCGCCGATGTGCTAGCTGGCGAAATGTCAATCTTGAAAATCGTTTTTACGTCGCGTTGGTGTTTAATGCTTCGGTTTAGGTTATCGCTGCTGTAGTTGTTGCTGCCATAATGGTATGCGCCGTGGTTGCCGTGATCTTTGCTAATAAATGCCATTGCTCTCGCCGCTTCGTTACAAGTTTTGGCTGATGCCATCGCTGTCGACCACGTCGTCGTCATTGTTATTATTATTATTATTATTATTGGTCGAAATGTCATGCAAAGCGTTGCTTTATTAATGGCAGTACAGTTTTGTTTTGCCCTTGTTGTGGTTTTGACACCGTAGTTTTAATCTGTCACAATATTATTCGCTCCGCTCCGCCTTTAAGAGTACGCTTCTCTTAAAGGCGGAGCGAAAGAGAGAGAGAGGGGACGGGGGGATAAAAAGGAATAGCAAGCGATCGAGCTAGAGAGAGAAGAGCAGACACATACACAGCGTACACAGTAAGGCACAGCGAGAAATAGATAAAAAACAAATAGGCAAGAAAGCAGAGGATTTATTATTTTGAGACACGTTCCGGCATAGAGAGAGAGAGAGAGAGAATCAGAGATGGAAGGAGACAGACAGAGAGAGAGAAAACGAAAGAAACAAAACAGAAGAAAAAGTACGAAGCAATACTATTTCGAAGCACGTCCGGCTTCGTCCGGCAAAACAGGGCGGCGTCATCGGGGCGGCACCACAATCCGCAGACCAAGCCCTGAATGGGCCGGCTGGCTGTTTGGCTAGGGGATAACCGGCCTGGTTAGGCCTCATGCCGTTCCTTGCATATACTACATGTATACTAACATACGCGATGGTTGCTCCTCGTAATTCCCCAGCCATTAGGAGGGGGGGGGGCAGTTAGTAGGGCCCGCCTTCAAATATATATATATAATATATATATATATATATATATATATATATATATATATATATATATATATATATATATATATATATATTTATTTATATACGCGCCTGCCCACAATCACAGGGTACAAGGCAGAGGGCAGAGGAAGTGGTGCACGGGAACCACTGGACAGGATTACGAGAGGGAAAGACGTCGGCCGAGGGTGAGGAAGATAGTCTGCTGTTTCGCTGTAAGTCTGTGAGAGAACGAGGCCCCTACATATAAACGTTCTGCTGCCTGGTGGTACCTTGCCCATCCGCCCGTCTGCCCGAATGACGTTAAACTGAACAAATTGCTACCAGCCGTAACCGCTGCCAGCCGTAGCCGTTGTGCGGACGGAGACGACGGACACCCGATATACTCACGGGCTTGCTGCAGGCGAGCGGCAAAAAGCAGAGGTGTCGTCGCTCGCGCAAGATGAGTGTGCGTGCGCCATCAATCATTGGCAACCCACGTCGTGGTGTCACCACCAGCTAGCTAGCTAGATACTCTACTTTTACAACTACTGCTGCTAACACGTCTGACCACGCCATCAAGACCCGGTCGACGAGACCAACAAGAACAAAGCGCAGGCGTCTGAGCTGACACGAATAATGCCTTCGAACGACAAGACGGCTTATGTAGCCAGGTCGCTCAATCACTTGTGTCTGACATATCTCGTGTGCAAACGTCGTTCAGCGTCATCACCATTAGTTTAGCAGAAGCACGCGCACACATTATATATATATATATATATATATATATATATATACATACATATATGTATATAGCACCCCAATAACTGTATAACCCCCCCCCCCTCTATTTTCCAAGCAGTCCATCTCCTTGCTGAGAATATACTTTTCTGGATTTGATTTGCGGTTGTGGCTCGACACGTATTGGTGATCGTTACTCCGTTTTTTTTCTGAAGGACGAGCATTTAAAGTTATTTATTTGTCACATTTTTTGTCACGTATTTATTTATATAAAGCATTTTTGTCACGTTGCCAGTAAGTGAACACATCTAACGATGGCGCTTGTCCAATCATGCCAACCAACAAAATGTTCAGCACTAGTTGCGGTTGGTGTAAATTAAAGGCCGACGGCGTCTATACTATACGGCGTTTGTAGTCTTTTTCTTAAGATTTTTTCGTTAGGCTATTGCCCATGTACGGATTTTTTATGTCATGGCTAATTTTTAATCCACTCCGGCATTTACCTTGCCTAAATTGGAAACCATGCAAACCAATTTAAGAGTGGCCGGTCTGGGTCTCGAACCCAGTCCTCCCGAATGCAAGGCAAACCGCTTTGCCACTAAGCCATCTTGCTCGGTAAATCTGTATCGGTTTTACACGATAAGTGTGAAATAAATGAAAATCTAATCTATACGACTACACGACCTGTGGGTTATATGACTACGACTTATATTAAAGTTTCCGTTGAAAAGACCGGGGTTTCTGCTCGTCGAAAGCCAACACACACACACATGGAGCACGTCAGAGGCCAGACAAGAATTGCTCGATAGTTACTCGGACTACGCCGCCGTTCTTATATTAGGAATGCAATAGTGATTCACATTGCGGCAAATGCTGAACCCAGCGAGAATATTCAAGTATCGCCAAGTTGCTTTGGTTGGCGGCGTGACACGGATGTTTTATGCGCACTCCTTGAACTCCTGTTATAAGGGAGAACCTATTATGCAAAATGGTCAGCTAGATTTAAGCTTTAAACGTGAACTTGGAGTGATTGATCGCTAGCCCTTTAGGTTATGAAGCGTACATCAAAAAGTGTATAAAAAACGTGTATTAGCAATTCACATTTGGCTAGTTGACGTAGTAGCCACCGCCAAAATATCCAAGTTTAAATTAACGACAGTTGAAGTCACGTATCCAACCTGTATATTAAGGCGCCTTTTTCATAGCGTAAACCATAAACACTTGCAAAATTACAAAGATTATTTTTTAAAGGGACGGGTTAGAGCAATTTTAAAACTGTGAGTCGCAGGATTCCAATGCGCCATGATTTCGTTTGGACGACCTTTTGATTTTGGCGTCATTATAAATTAAAGATTAAGTTATATTAATATATTATATTTAGTAACTTCTTATATTTTATTGCAACTTTGCTCTAGTGCGTTGACGACAACCGTGTCAAATCAAATATTATCTTATTTGCTCTGGTGCTGGATTCGATATCGATTTTATATTGATTTATCTGAGTCCGGTCCGCGCAAAGGTTTTTCAATCTAGCTATACAGCTTTGAAGTCGACACTCGCAGTGTCGCTACAAAACAATCTATTTACCAAGCAACATGCCTATTCAGTATTTTGCAATTGCTTTGATAGTACAGAAATATTACTATTAATTTAAAATTAAAGTATTGCTTCATTTTAACAAACGGATATACTAATAAAACGAATGGAATAATAAGCTTATAATTGGGTTATGTAGTTCTTTCCAACGAGAGGTTTGATCTAACAAACAAATGTCGAGAAGGAATCGCGCGGGTGCTAGATGTTAGAGGACCGTTGTTGACAAAGGAATTACAGATGCAATAGGGGTTTGAATACGTACAAGGCCTTTAGAAGAGTAGTATGCGGAGAGTTGGAAAACGAAGAGGAATAGGGTAGCTATAGCACCGCAGAGCAACGCCTGGAGGGAAACAGGGTTTAAGCGAATACATCTGAACAGCGACGTTGACAGCTCACGGCTTTTATCACCAATGTTGTCTCCAGCCGCTTTTCGCGAGGCGTCCTGAGCAATGCTAGTACACGAGGTGCGGGACTGTATGCCACGGAGCCATGATACCATGGAGCAAAATGACCAGCTGTTTATTGATAGTCAAATAGTAAAAAATAAGGAGACGGTGCACAGTTCTGACAATATGGTTAATGGAGCTATTGAAAGGATGCAATTACAGTATCGCGATTCAAACGACGAATAGCAGTAGAAGTAGTTTCTATCGTTCCTCCTCTAACGACGTTCACGGTTAAACGTGTGAATCGTGAGCAGCATACGTGAGTCCATCCAAAGCGGTTTGAAGTGTTTGTATCACATCTGACACACTTACTAACGGGGCAGGAAATTGACGTGGTCCTGTCCATATTCCACGCTACGGTTAAACATGTTATCTCTCTCTCTCTCTCTCTCTCCTAGAGGAGAAAAAGGAAGCCTCTCTTCTGTGCTCTCAGCGAAAATCCTATAAGATATTTACGTGCTTCCAATATTTGCAGCATAGATACGCGTGGCACGTGGCACAACATTTAAAGCACTAAACTAGTTTGGCTAGCTTTAACATAGGTACCGTTGCTCTCGCGGAGCAAGTCTGGATATATATATATATATATATATATATGTATATTGTCGTTGACAAGAGAAGGTAAGATATTCGTACGACTGAGAAAAAAAATATATATATATATGTATATTGTCGTTGACAAGAGAAGGTAACATATTCGTACGACTGAGAAAAGCCTGCAACCGCGCATTTGTTTCCCGCTCTCGACAGAGTAATACCTCATCTGCTAAGGATGGTTTGTTAGATGTTAACTAGTCATAGATTTCTGGATGAGGAAGCGTTTAACGGCAACTATAATAACTGTGTGATGTTCCCAGTTTGGTTCCAGATATGATAAATTCGCAGGCCAGCATGAGTTGCGTCGCTCATTTTTCGGCCAGCCCTTAAGCCGATTATATGTTCCCCTAGTAGGTTATATGGGTAGACAGTGGCATCTCTTTGTCGGTCCCATGATGTCGTTATCTTGCCAAAATGACATATTTGCCATTCTGAGGATCTTATGGGAGTCCTCGTAGACACTCGCAGGCATTGCTCGCCAGTCGGAGCGCTCGTATTGTCCCAGACTTGGCATGCGTTAAAATGTTTGCACAGACAAAACCTGTATAGAATGTTTGTTCAGGCAAGGCATGTCTAGAATTTCCCTTCCTCCTCCTCCTTCCTTGCCTCTTTCGCCATAAGATTGGTAGTGGGAATACAATGAGCTTGATAACACACATACTTGAATCTTGCCACAAGGGACGTTCCCGGAATTTCCTCGCAAACAAGTATATCATCCAACGTCCAATATCAATCAATCTATGCTAGAACGATTTGATTGTAGACTTACGTAGTGATTGAATCGATGCCACGTGACTACTAATCGGAATATGGCTCTGTTAGTGAGCTATTTCTATTTGATTTATTAGTGAGTTTATTTCTTTTAGTGAGCTTATATTTACTTCTTATCTGTGCGAAAGGCTGGGCCTTCAGTGTAATGTGTGGTGACCAATTCTCTCTGAATGCACGCTAATCACAAATTGATTCAGAGATAGACAGAAGATGGCTAAGCGTCAGATTTTGAATCAGCGTTAGCTAGGTCCGTACACAGTTCAGCGTTAAATAGCTATGTGTATATATATATATATATATATATATATATATATATACTTTTTCTTTTTTCAGCATAAACTTCTGGCTGTTGTGTTGGGGACCCAGGTATTCCCTATGGCCTGCCAGAGTTAGAATACACATTTTCTAGCAGGACACAATTACCAATTCTCAGTGAATGGTTTCAGTATGCTTATAAACGAAAAAGGCGTGAAAAGGTTAAAATTTACATAAGTCGCCTTAGAATAACGAAGGGACACAACTAGCGACAACGCAAACGGAGTAGTGCCCGGCGTGGTTGTGCGGAGAAGAGAAGCAAGCAGTTGTGCGTCCCGTCCAATTGACGCGGCAGTGCGTGTAGAGACATCCCCATGGCGTTCCTATTGCAAAGTTCGACGATTGAAGAGCAGCGACGTGCTATGAGATTTCTTACTGCGAACGGTTCAATTTGTGTGATATTTATTGCCGGATAGTCTCCGTTTTCGTAAAGGCCTGCAGCGTTTGGGTGATGACCCGAGACCAGGCGGCCAGACAACAACTGTCACAACCGAACTCATCGATCGAGGTAAACGATCCGATGAGAAGTAACCGGCGTGCCACAATGCGAATGCTGGCGTTGATCGTGAAAGCTGGTGTTGGAACAGTGTGGAAAATCGTGTACGACATGCTAGGTTACCGAAAGGTGTGCGCGCAGTAGATTCCGACCAAGCTCAGTGAACCGCAAAAAGAACTGCCTATGGAACAGCACTGTAACACCTGTCTCACTATCATGATGACCCCTAATCGCTTTTTTGAAGCGGATCGTTACCGGTCACGAGAGTTGGCGGTGCCATCACCTCAAGCCAGAGACAAAGTGCGATAGCATGTAATCGATGCGTCGTCACATCCCTCCTCCCCCTAAAGAATTCAAAGGTGTGCCCTTAGCAGGCAAGATGATGTATTTTTTGCCGCTTCATCGTATTTTTCGCCGCCCGATACGCATTGAATTCCTCGAGCACGGAAAAACATTAACAGTGACATGTACTGTGAGACATTCCGCAGCCCATGCACTCTATCAAGAGCAAGTGGCTTGGGCTGCTCACGGAGGGAGTGATTCTGATACTGATAGACTTTTTTTAAAATATAAATTCATGATTCATTGTCTGTATCATATACTCTGTTATGTTACACCTATTACAAAGAATTAGCTAGGTCAATGTGCCTAGCGGTTAGCCTAATGGTAGGCTTATATGCAACCACCCGCTACACACTTCGGTAACATCGTTTCACAGTGGATCATTGCCGTATTTGTGACAGAATTTAAGTTCGTTTGGTGGAACAGTGCGTTGTGCGTAACTCCTGTTCCTAGAGAGTACCATTGCTACTATCTGCCACTCTCGCTCTGTGTTTAATGGACGACTGATGTGGATCATCTCCTTATTTGCATGTGCGCTTTAACTACACCTACCATGCTTACCTGTTTACTTAATGCTATTCTGTAAGCTTAGGTGACACACCAGTTGTATATGTGTAGCATCTTTCTTGTAAGCGAGGCTTTGCAATTACAAAGCTTCCCGATCTTTTTCATTCATACGGATCGGACCAATTTAATACAAATCTGCCGCCGTAACGGGGTCGCTGCAGAATTGCCGCTGTGATTGCAGTCCCCGAGCTGCAGCAGCGGCATGCTTTTTTCGGTTTCTTACCCTCATATGCTGTTTGGTATTCGCAATGCACGGCAATTTGTTTTCGGAACGCTCGAATGCGGCAGGGGTTTCCCAAGCCCAACTCGGGGACCGGGCGTAAGTCTCTCTCTGTGCTGATCTATCTGTACACTACTGACAAGGGTGTCCAGATGGGGCTAGTTTTGCCTAAGTCTTAAATAGATTTTTCGCAGTCGGTTTTTTGGCTATTCGAAATTTCTAAAGCCATCTTCTAAGGGAGGAGAACGGTTGCGCACTTCTTTTATTACCGGAAAGGTTTAATCGCTCCGCATTTGACACAATTTTTCTCTGGATGTATTCATTTGACGTTGGTTGGCCTTTATTCTATCGGTTTCTATTCTATAGGTCGCTAAGAAGGATATGGAATGAATACCGTATACATAAACGGTTGCTCTGGAAACAAATTACATTCGTCAAGGAAGTACTCGAGGCTAGCACTGCATGTACTCACTTTGACAGCGACCATATCTCTTCAACGGTGTATATATATATATATATATATGCGTACACCGTTTAAGAAACACGGTTGCTGTGCTTCTAAGCATGGGTAAGGTGACCAATTTAATTGTCCTGTGGGCGATTCAAATTAAATGTTTGTTCGATGCCCTGTCGCGTACAGCTCTCCGTCGAAGTATTGACAATATTAGAGCTAGAGCAATTAATACTAACACTGGTGATAATGACGACTAACTACACCAACTAACGAGAGCAGCTATTATTCGACGTGACGAGTTCTAGATGGCTGTGTAATAAATGAAGAAGACGGTCGGCAACTCGTTCACTAAAAAGAGCGCACCGATCCTAACGCGATCCAAGCCGTCCATATTTTAAAACGAGATTTCTTAAAACTCATTGAGTTAATTCGGCGTTAACAAATGAAATCAATTAACGCTAGATACATAAGGCTGTTGTCTAGTCCATCTAGGTAGTCTCAAACATTTCTCCTCGCTAAAGTATTAGGATAGATCAATTAGTAGGCACGCACCTGTGATCGACTCGAATTTGCTCTGTAATTTGCTGCTGTTAGAGGTCACTAGACGCTAGATTCACCATAATTATCGTCATCATCATTCTCATTATCACCATCATCATCATCCTCATTATCATCATCATCCTTATTATTATCGTCATCGTCGTCGTCGTCGTCTGCCAGGCCAGTTCGTTTCGTACTCCGAAACGATTGAAACCAACCAATGCCGCGTACGAGCGCTACGCATACGTGGGTGACCCACATCTATATATATATATATATATATATATATATACGCACTATGTACAGAGCGACACGTCGACACCTAGATACGATGTCGCCGCTGCCTTTTTTTTGCTTCGATTCGAAACGCGATGCACAATAATGCACAGCGAATCGAACAGCAGCAAGGTTTGCTGTTTTCCCTTTTAGTTGCTTATTAAAACTGTTTGATTTTTCGTCAATGAAACATCTTTTCTCTTTTGGTTTTACGCTGGTTTGTCGTTTTTCGTGCTGCCCGTTATGGCCAGATGAAGACTTGCGGCCAGCCAGCGAGCAGCCTGTTTGTCTAGGGTGCGTTGAATGCGTAGCCGCGAAGCCCGAATGAGGTGCGTTGGCTGCGCGGCCGCGAACCGCGAATGAGGTGCGTTGGCTGCGTGCGTCGTCGGCCCGATCACCCCACAACGCTCGGCGTTCAGGCAGAAGCTAAACGCCTGTGAATCGGCGAGGCAGGCTTACTGACTGCACCCAGTGCATCCACGGGCAGGGTAACCGGTCGACCCCCCGGGCTCGACCTTCGACCTCGGGGGTCGAACTTCGTCGATTCACCTGTTTCCACCCCGAGCAGACAGAGGGCTAACAGGGCCGGGGAGGGCGTCGTCATCGTCGTCATCATTATTATCACCATCATCATCATCATCATTATCATCACCATCATCATCATTATCATCATCATCATCATCATCATTATCATTATCATCACCCATCATCATCACCATCATCATCATCATCTCTGTTATAGGCCCGATCAGAGTCGAACAGCCGGTTTTAGTCGGGCCACCACCTGCCCGCTCCGAGAGAAGACCTGCTAAGCTTGCAGTCACGCACGTAGACACTCAGCAGTCGTAGTAATAGTAGTAAGTAGTAGTAGTAGTAGTAGCAGTAGTAGCAGCAACAGCTACCGCCACCGCCGCCAAGGACAGAACACAGACGTCGACGTCCGGCCGATATGCCGACGTCGATATGCGGGATTCGAGTGCGTGCGGCCCCTCTTCGTGCATATTTCACCACCACAACCACCACCACCACCACCACCACACTCGTCGATGCATCATAGTCGGTGATGGGCGGCGGCGGGGGGCTGGCTGCGGTCGTATGAAAACTGCCTGCTTCAGTTTCTGCTTCTGCTTCCAGTGGTCCTTCTGCTGATACTGCTGCTGCTGCTGCTACTTCAACTGCTGAGCCGTTAACCTGCTGACTCCTGGTAGGTGCCGCTTGCTTCTGCTTGCTTAGCCAGTTAGCCCTTGCCAGCCAGCCCTTGCGCAAGAAATGGATGCCCAGATCACTATCATCATCATCGTCATCAGCATCGACAATTACTCTAGCGTCTTACCTAGATGCCCCTACCTAGATATAGATATTCAATGGGGCAATGAGCCTACAACAAACGCCGAAAACGAACGTCAACGTGTTATTAAAGTCAAGCTTTACGAGTTGACTTGAAACTTGTCTGCAACAAAAACGACAGCGTACAAGAAAAATAGAGCAGCAAAATTAGCGGGTAGCTGAGGCGTTCGGCCGTCGTTTTTCGACGTTTATCTATCGTCGTATGTTGTGCCCGGGCGGCCTAAGCGTGGTGAACTATGCGGACGGACCTCGAATAAAAAGCATCCATCCAGGCTTTGTTTTTTACACACGTGCGGGCGTCAAAACGCACGGTGCAACACTGTTTAGAGGATTCCTTGTTTTTTGTTTTAATGTGGCCTTGCTTCGGGTCTGCCACCTGGCCGCAACAGTATAAGTACAAATATGTTCGGGTATGAAAAATGATTGAATTAAGTAATGGCGTCGCTTACTGTATACCTGCAAATACACTCGAAAGTGTACAGCATCTCTACTGGAGAGTTTGCCCCCAATAGGGGCAGGCATAATGATGATGATGATGTTAATAATAATAATAATACTAACCGGCTACATATTGTAATCATGATGTGTGATGTGTTGTATCTAGCTTTGTCACAATATCCGTGGTGTGAGACAGTGAAAATATCCAGGTATCCAATCTCTTGTCGGACGTGTTCAACTTTATTCCCATTCCGAGATACAGTTTTCGAATAATACAGTACGCGGCGTCTTCAACCTCACACGAATTATTTCAACAGCCGGTGCACAACCTGACATAAGGTACACAAAGCTGCTTCTTACCCGTATTGACAGGTAAAGTACTCGCTTCATGCACAATGTAAAACGCCTTTCAAGCAAACCAAAGTTTGCTCGAGTGAGGTGTTCCCATACTCTGACCATACATCGGTCTTGGAACAATCTTGAGAAGGAAAAGTTCCACCGTACGTCGAAACGGACAGTCGCCGGACGTCGTCTACATCTCTATAAAGAGAGGTCAGGGCTGTGCGCACTGTCTGGACGGCAATATTTATATAAATGATGAAGAAATAAAGGCTTATCTTCGATCCTTGGGTATAACCCAACTTCACGGAAAATGGTTCAGAAGTCGACTAAATACCGACTCTCCGGATAATCGAGGCACTCAGTTTACGGGCGGAACCAATGGCAAGCGGGCCTGGCTAGCATGATGCCTTTAATTATGGCTAGAAGAATGCCAAGATTAACGCAGAAGAACGCCTTCTTGATCTCCGGATCCATGGCAAGACACGCATTACCGTGTTCAACTGTTTCAAACATGCGTTGGTTTATAAAACGCATTAGCTGTCTCAGTTAACTGCCTGGCCCTAAAGCTAGGTAGATGCGGAGACAAATAAATTATGAAATCTACCTGGACAGATAGCTATAGCAAAAGACAGCAGCGCTCTAGGACCTTGCCAAGAAACGAAGTACGACTAATTGGCCGATATCCGCCTGGCTGTTGAAGTGAGTCTTTGTTCTTAAAGTCAGGAACAACAATCGCATTCTTGATGATAGAAGGAAAAATACCCCGACTGACTGAGATGTATTATAGATGTGAGCTGCGACTGACAAGGACAAGGGAAAATAAAGTTTTCAATGTCCAATGAGAGGACACGCTGCGATTGTCCTCTTTGGTTGCGCCTTGCACTCTGACACAGGTCTCTGAACAATGCCTGGAGAGATCAATTTAAGATGAATGCTGGTCGGGGAACACAACCGGAAGGTAATCCCGGATGACGTAGTCGGCCGGAGGGAAACGATGAAACGGTCTGTTCTCCAGTGGTGGAGAAATGCTTAGCAAGTGCGGTGACCATGCGGCCCTCAGATTTCACTAATGACTCCGGCACAGTGCTCATTATATTCTTCCGGTTTCATTCTTCATTAACATAGTCCCAGAAGCTATCGGGCCTCTCGACAGCGCTGTTAACACGCTTTATGATGGGCCGCAAACAAAAAAACTTTTAGCCTGCCTAGCCCAATGAGCAGACAAAATACTGTAAGAAGCATTCTTTCACTTGGCGTTAATCCTGTTGAGATTCCAGATCATTCGTATTCTAAGCACCCGATAGCCAGTTATATAACCAAAAGGCAATTGTACAAGGAAATGTATCACTCTCGTATGTAGTTTCGGTTTTAACGTCGTGGGTATTTGCTCTGCACACTGTGGAAGATACCGCGCCGCCTCCTGTCCTCTGGTCCCTTCCCTTTAGGTAGCCTGACTGACCCATCTTAAAATATTCGCGATAAGCACTTTTTAGTCTATTTCTATATAGGAGAAAATTGGGTTGTAGCCATATACTCTGTGTTGTATACACTTGTATACCGGATGTCTTGTGGGCTCAACCCCCCAACGTGACACGACCATGCTCAATAGTGCAATTTAAGCCGCTATTGTATACTGTGGAGAGATGTATATTGTGTTTATACTACCTGGCAAAGATGAATAAATGTTTGAATTGTATTTGCTTTGATCTTTTCGTGGCACTATAACTAAGCAGGTAAGGTAAGATTAACGTTATCCGCGTTTTGCCCGACAACCGCCAAGAACGCATCTTTCAGACCGGCAAGTAAGTCAACGAATTAAGTGAACTATACTAGGTTATAGACTGCTTCAAGCGGCGAGTTAGACTAGCTTACTCTCGTTACGTTAGTGCGTAGTGGTATAGCTTATGTGCTTCATTTATGAGCCATGTGAGGCAAAATGCTACGTTTTCCCTATGGTAAATATATCAACTGGTGAAGGAAACAAATAAATGCTACTCGCATAGAAAATTCGCCGTATAACGCTTAGTACTCGTACGGAATACCTGAAAAATAGAATTATCTATTTTCGGGTATTCCTCAGGGACCATTTATTCAGGCATTATGAAGGGGTATCGTCAAGTGATATTTGGTTCTGCGTATGACGTTTGCCATAGATAATTCATGCTAGAAACGCGGTTATCTCAGTTAGTTGGCTTTTTCGACTAGTTTTCAACCTCTTCGCGTTGACAATATTTGTTTTAATATTAATACCTGCACATAACATTTAAAGAATATAAAACCTGCCAAGCATCGATTCAGTTGGGCTGAATTTTCTGTACAGACATAGTCCCTAAGTCTGCATTTGGTCAGCGGCGCTGTAGTTTTCGCAGGCTGTTGTGTCATTGTCCACAGTATACAATAATTTAGCTATTTTATATGATATCCTTAACCCATACGCCAATTTTGTATTTCGCTAGGGTTAAACAAAACTTTGAGTCTTGGTTTTGCTACATCGTACAGATGACTAACCGAGTTTTTTTTTAATAGATAACGATACGTTTAACTTCATTTACTAACCGAGTTGTCTCCAACTGTCATTCGGCTACTAAATCTGTTAATATTGAACGTTTGCTTACGCTGATGAAACTTGTTTAGATTGGCCTAGATGCCACCTCACTCGTGAACCTAGAGCTCACAAACGGATCCGGATTTCGTAGGCTATTCATCATGGTGTTCATCACAGTTCACAGATTTGTCGCAACTTGGTGAGCAACTTGAACAGAACAAACACAATTCATTGCGCAATACTGCCACATATGCTTGAAACACACAAGTTGCTTCAAAGAGAGCGCTAACCGAAGCGCATTGCTGAGACCGGAAGCTATTGTACGGCGGTTTCTCGACATTTAAAGAGACGACATGCACCAGAGACGCGAAGAGATCCAGATCCCATCTAATGCAATATTCCAGAGTCGCAACCAGAAACGATTGCGATGAATCTGGACTCAGACGGCCAGTTGGCCCATAGCGGCGTCGACATATTTGTTGAGTTCGTACATACACGTTCACGTACTACGAACCATGACGAAGGTGGGCTTCTAGATTACTAACTGAACACGCCAGGCCTCGTAACTAAGTTAGACACGTATCCCTGAGCTGGCTGGCTGATACGTGTGTAGACTATGTTGCAACATCAGCTGCAACACCGCCACCCTTTATCTTATGCACTTTGCGGATGGAATCTAATCCTACTCAGCACTCACGATGTAGATGCATTCATACGGTTGTGTAATGTCGTATATTTCTGCTGGTATCTAAACGCACTGCCGTTCCAGCAGGTTGGCTGACGTTAACATACGCTTGTTACGTCATTTTACACTCATAGCATCGAAGAAAAGCTCTTGGTTAAGGAGTAAGTTCTAGCGATGTGTCAAATGTGTGAAACTAACATCTGCACATCTGTTTAAACATAATAATAGACCAACGACAAAAGAGGTGTGCATTTATTCAATTAAAAAAAAATCGGGTCATGTTTTAGAAAACTTATCGTTTAGTGCAACGCGGAGATCCCTTGCCTTTGTGCCGTGTTTTCGTAATGAAGAGCATTATTCACACCGACATGGCTACGAGACAGACGGCCAGAGCCGATATGAACTAGAATACGTTTGGAATCAGAAGGCACAATTCCATCTTTACTTACCAGCACCAAACGCCTAGGAATTGACATGTTCTATTGCCTTATTGGTCAAGAAATTGTTCCGTGTGCAAATGCTTGATAGAAGGTCACTACCGTATGAATTGTGGTGTATGCCTAGGTCAATCAATCCTCTATATCTCAAATAACTCAATACATCAATACAGAAATATAAGAGGATAAAACAGAAACATAAAAACCAGTCGTAAGTGGATAGCTTACGGTTAAGCACGTGGAGAAACACCAATACGGAATACGAATTAAGTGCACAGAGCGGTCTCAGGGCGGTACAAATGTGTTCCTATCAATATTTAAACGCTGAGCTCTAGCAGCAAAGAGGCAGAGTCGTTCCCGAAAAACTTGGGAAGGCGCCTCTCCAAGATACCGTAGGAGATCGGGAGAGAGTCAGTGTTTCAGTAAATAATTTTGACTTTCGGCAGTCGAGAATCAAAGTCATTTACTCTCCTTTTTCCTTATCTCTGTTCCCAATAATATTTTATCATCATCGCGAAATAATGTGTGCTGTCTCCGTAGGTGAATATATATTATGGATTACTAGTTATCTTACATGTAGAAAGTTCTGCGTTCGCGCGAACAATAGCTTTAGTGAGTCGGGTGCGTGCTTCTCGGGCGTTCCTCAGGGATCAGGCCTCGACCCACTTTTATCTTGCATTATTATTTTAGATCATATCAATAATAAATCAATCAATAGTAATAATATAAAAACGATCAATATAAATAATATGAAAACGGTATCCTAGAACCGATAACGTATAGGCTTTATGCTGAGAATCTGACACTATACGAACCCTCCAACACCGCTATCGAAAGCCAAGTACTGCAGAATACGATTGAGGCGGTTTCGTAATGGTGTGTGGGTAAGGAAATTCCCATATTAGTGCCGAGATGTGCAGTATTGTGTCTAAGGGAAGCCCATAACCACATGATTTATAGGGAAACTATCTTTGTTTTAAGTAGCATCAGGGACCTCAGGGTTGCGGTGTCACCGGAACTAGATTTTAGCACTTATATACACACACAAGTCATCACCAGACCAACTAGTCTTATATATAATAACGTATTATAAACTCATCAAATAAATTAAACTATTTAGCATTCGTTTAAACAATCTTAGAAGCAATTACGCCATTTCGGCAAAACGAATTGCCAAGAGAGATTGTGTAAATAGCATGTGTTCGTGATGGATGGTCAGGACACTGAGAACTTAAAACGCTATCAGCGCAAATGTCGTCACACAAGTAAACTTAAATTCGATTGAATAATGATGTAATTCGCTGTGTGTAGGGGTAACGCTTCATTCATAGTGGGTGCCGTGAAGTACCATAGTATCTAAATATATAGGTCAAATTAAAAACAGTTATAGGTTACTTAGCTTAGTTTTCGAGAAAGCTGCGATCTCGTTGATGTCTCTCTGCTACAAAAAAACTTCAACATAATATTCAGTTGAGACATTTCTAGGCGCAATAAGACTTTAACAATCCAATTTGTTTAGTACGTTGAATATTAGTTCAAGTTTTTCACTTTAAGCTCGGTCCTTATATAATCCCGGGTTCCAGACCTGGAACGCATATCCCATGAGATGACAAATGTATACGATAAAAAGAAGCGTGCAACGAATCAAGTTTTACAGAAAAGCACGAGGTGTCCGTATTCGCATTTGCTCCTTGAGTAATTCTGAGGTTAGTGTCTGCTACATGTATCGAACATCTAAAACTTGTCGGTACAATTTAAGAATATAGCCCCCAATAAGGGCTAAGATCTTGCTTCAGGTTTAGAAGTGAAAACATGTTTTGCGGAGGCTGTTTTTAACTAAAGATCATCCTGCGTTGCCTACGGCTAGGATCTAGGGTTCCGCAACTGTTTTTGTGGCAGCATGGTGACTGACTCTCAGCGGTATATGGTTCGTCATCTATTCTCAGTGAGCATGGCTCAAAGAAAGTTCGGTTAACAACATGGATCGAGTAGGCGACACCCCGGTAAATGACAACCATGGCTAGCGCATTAGTCCCCTAGACCACGCTGCCATGCATGACGGAAAAATAATAAGATGACGGTTTTCAAGCCTAGGGCATTGGCCGAGACTATAACGTCTGTTTAAGTATTTTGCAATACCATGAGATCTGTACTATCAACCATTTCAGAATATATCTCCATTTCATAAGCGGATTTCCGCGGATTCCGTTGGAGGTGAATACATCAATATTTTATATTCAATATGTACATAAGCGGCTTTGAAATACTTTCAAATGCCTTTTCAATATCTAGATGATGCTAATGCCTCAGGCAAATAGTTGTGTTTGACATATACACGAAAACTCCTGGCGCGGAGGCAGTATTTAATTCATCACGGACTACATACTGAGAAAGAGTGACGATGAGTTTGCTGTGTGCTACTCGGTAAAATACCGATATGAAATATTTGCGTCGAAGCAATCAGACTTGTTTACAATTTGAGCTCGGTCGAGTCGCGTGTCCAGGAGCTGCCACACAGCACTATAATCAAATCGATACGAAAACTGAGCTTTGAATACAAGTCTCTGTTCACGCTTCTGTTGCTTATAGCTTCATAAAAACGTTCACGTTGTATATAGCTTTGCGTATATACAACGTACAGACAATGGCCGCACGGAAGATGAATGGCGTTACTTATCAATTATCTACCTGGTCCGTAATCGGCACCGAAGACCAGACGAAGCCGCCCATGTTGAACTCTATCTTTCGACAGCCACGCTTCGGTGACTGTTGCAATGTACGTTTTGCGTAGAGCAACTGAAGCGGTATCTTCCACAAGGCACGGTAGAGCGTCTTTGAGTGCGAGGAAGTCATGCCCGCGGAAAGAGGTGCACGATCTGATTGTTATGAGGTATGCCTCTAAGGTGCCTCTAGACCTCGATGTCGGTACCTGACAAATCGTCCGTGCTTACGTTATCGTAGTTTTTATCTAGTACCTCAACAAAAATCAGCGCTCACCTACTCGCGATGCCTCAGCTATAACACCAGTGCACAGTTTTGGTATAGACTTTCATAGTGTTTAATTTTTGCCGATGTCGGTGTCTGGCGGGTTGCAGAGACGGCATTTAAGCGCTTGAAGTTTTGCCCAGTCTTAGATAGTAATGAGTGTTGACGAGCTGCAGAGAAGATGCATCAAAATCATGCTGCAAATATTGAATTTCACACCGGTGTCATTCCTATGAGTGATGACACGTTTGCAATTTTGACAAACGGTTTCTTCTCGTGGCAGCGCTTTCCTCCAGCCTGTTTGTCATCACCATTTTTCTCTTTATCGGTTGCTTTTCCATCGCTGGTTTAGTGGCAAAGTGCTTGTTGTAGTTTGAACAATTAGCGTACACAATTTGTATTGACATCCAAACACGTCTTGTGATTACGTCGAGCAGCTGATTAATACAATTATATATATATATATATATATATATATATATATATATAGATATATATATAATATAATATATATATATATATATATATATATATATATATATATATATATATATATATATATATATATATATATATATATATATACTAAATAATATTATAATATATACAGGTAGTTCAATAAGTTCTTAGAATGAGCTTTTTAGAATTCGAATTAGGAACTGCAAACTTTTCGACTGCTAGCACTCAATATATTATGGTGATTGGCCGTTGCGATTTTCGTTTGATAGCTTTTCCCGTGCAACGTTATCGGCGTTGATTTTAAAAACGGAGAAAAAGAGTTTCGAGTGGTTATCAGCATTTTATTCAAAGGTTGGAATGCGACCCAAGTAAAAATTGAGTTAGACGAGACGTACAGTGACTCTGCGCCATGTTTTGCCACTGTTCCAACTGGATTAATGGGTTAAAAGAGGCTCGCAGGAGCACCGAGGATGAACTACGTCCCAGGAGGCCAAAAACGGCAACTGCTGAGGAAAACGTAGAGAAAGTGCGAAAAATTTTTGGCACAGATAAGCGAATGAACATTAAGGAAATAGCGGAGGCATTAGGGATTAGTTTAGGCAGTGTGCATTTTATCCTACACGAAAACTTGAAGATGAAAGAGCTTAAAGCAAAATGGCTGCCGCATTTGCTCAACCAAGGCCAAAAAGACGCGCCTGTTTTGGCTTTACAGCGAATTTTGGCCAAGATGTCGACCAATCTGTCGGATTTTTGATGCAGATTCATGACCGTCGATGAAAGCCGGGTTCATCACTACACTCCCGAGACCCAAGAAGCATCTTGCCAATGGTGTGCACCTGATGAAGGACCTCCGAAGAGGGTGCGGACAACGGCATTGACCGGAAAGGTGATGGCTACAGTTTTTTAAGACCAACGTAGAATAATGCTGGTCGACTACCTTGAGAGCTGTAAAACGATCACAGGAGAATATTATGCAAGACTGTTGGACTGCCGTTAGCAAGAACTCATCGTGAAACGGCCCGCTTTGCAGAAGAAGGTTGTCCCGTTTCACCAGGGCAATGCTCCTGCACACAAGTCCCGGCAAGCATCGGCAAAACTGGCCCAACTGAGGTTCGAACTTATTGAACAACCCTCCTATTCTCCAGACCTGGCCCCCTCTGATTATTTCCTCTTCGGACATTTGAAGAATAGTCTCGGTGCAAAGCGTTTTTCCAGCAATGAAGAGGTTAAGGCTGCTGTCAATGCCTATTTTCAGTCTAACGACGCGGAATTCTACTCAAGAGGTATGAAAGCTCTGAAATCTCGGTGGGAAAAGTGTATTGAGCTTCTCGGGGAGTATATCGAGTAAGAAAAATTTAAAAACATGATTTGGAAAATTCTCGGTTTTCATTCTAAGAACTTATTGAACTACCTGTATATATTGCATGCACATTTTACCTTCCACTGCTGCGTTTCCGCCAGCATAAATCAGGTTGTTTATAGTAGGGTTTCACAGTCACCTCCTATTTCAATAGATCCGGTGTGTTCGGCTGCCACGGTGTTTGTTTTCCCTAACGGCTTCATATCCGGTGTCGTTA
This sequence comes from Dermanyssus gallinae, assembly GCA_003439945.1. NCBI lineage: Eukaryota > Metazoa > Arthropoda > Arachnida > Mesostigmata > Dermanyssidae > Dermanyssus > Dermanyssus gallinae. Next base: position 89,017 of record QVRM01006149.1, read on the forward strand.
GCTCACCCGCTGTGTAAAGTTCAATAACAACAGTAATTGATGGTTGTTGTTGAAATGACAGCGATAACACAATTAGATTAAATAAAAACAGAGTAGACGATTAGCGCCACATCATGCTTGCCAGGTAGCAAAAATGAACTTGAGCAAGCGACTCTTTATCTTAAATTTTGAGCAGATCAATCCAGACTTACTCATATTCAAATTGGTTTTCACAAGCGAGATTAGCATGTGCATTTACAAATCCGAGTGCTTCGTCCGAAATCCGAAGTCAACGAGGTATGTCGAAAACTCATCATTTGACCTAATTAGTTAAGCACAGTTTGCATGTGTGGCGACACCCAGCAGATCATTCGATGCTTAGACATTGAAAACAGGTGAAAACGAGCAACATCCAGATGTGCATTTTATGTAGCATAGATATGGTTGTGAGCGAAGCCGCGCTCTTATCAGAGTTTAGTGGACCAATATAACGCTGATTCAGTTCGTTTTGTAAATATATATATATATATTTTTTTTTTACATTGATGACTCAGTCAAGAAAGGAAAGGGTGACCCACTCAGCAAAAATCGTAGAAACTGACAGCAGACGGGACGGGACCGCGATACCTAGAATCAGAGCGTCAAACGTCACTAATTTTATTTCAACCTAGCATTGAATAGATTCGTTAGTTTTAGTTGATTAGTGCTATCCATTTTATTAGCGCTACCTGTCGGCTGTCAAACTTTATATTGTCCCTCCCGACCTACGTTTATTAGACAACTAAATTTACAAGGTACAAGGATTCTACTAGCTTTAAACATTTAAAGAAATATTACTGCTCCGGAAATTTGTTCGCGCTTGCTCCGGTCGCCAGCAGATTGATTGCTGTGTTTATGGAATTGTTCCTCACGAAGGGTGTAGCGGTAATAGTGTCTTTCTCCGTCACTTGCTTAGTGTTTTTTTTACAGCTCGGTTCATGTATCAGATCCCTATCCCTCATCTCAACAAAATGAGTTGACTGCGCGAATTAAAGAAATATACACACCATATACAAATAGTAAGTTTATATTCGGATACGTGTGATGTGCGTACACGTGTACCTATAATTTGTTTAAAAATATAATGGACATTGATCATCGTTTGCACAAAGGTGAACGTAAGGTTACGGTGCAAACACTTCTGCAAATAAAACGTTAAAAGATGAAACTGAACCTGACGGTTTCTTGCTAGGTATGCATGGGTGAGCCGATACGCTACATCGCCCATACGCATGGGCATTACAGGAGCCGAGCCAGAGAGACTTTCGGAAGATGCACAGCAAAACAGTGCGAATACAAGAACACGCTTCATTCGTATTATTCATAGCCTGCGCCTCGATGGTAGCCTACGCTTCGATTATAGACGGATCCGCAACTGACCATTTGGCCGCCATTTCCGAACAGACCAAAAAACATACAATGCTGTAGCTAACAAGTAGGTAGTAAAGGAGACAGTTTGCGAGTCGAACATTACCAGCAGCAACGGCAATGCCTGGAGTTCGTCGTGGGTCGACGAGAGACGGAGAGACGGGGGGAATGGGGTGCCTGATAGACATGTATATAAATGTATACGGGAAACCCATTATTCATACACTAAACAGCCTGTTGCTTCGATTGCTAGTCTGCCCGCAGCAAAGAGACAGTTAGAAGCAGAGAAATCATGTGTGTAAAGATGTATAGGCCACAGAATAGTGCTGGTAAGTTTTTAAGGTGGTAAGCGGCTGTGCTTTCACCCTTTGAAAACCTTAAATTCTTATTCGCAAAGAATATTATATATATATATATATATTTTTTTTTTTTTTAATATATATACACACACATATATGTTGAGCTCGGTGACGTAGTGCATTCATCTGCATCACGCCAGGGTCTCGCGGCCGGAAGAGACACATAGGTGCACGGGTTCGAGCTCTACCGTTGCACATTTTTATTTATGGATTTACGCATAGACGTTAAATCTTGGCACAAAGTCAGCCAGGAAGAAAAAAAAACTTATATGTATGTATATATATATATATATATATATATATATATATATATATATTGCAGTATTATTTTCATGTGGTGCTTTTCTTGTGGTGTGAACAAGCTATGACTAGTATCCTTATTCACAATCCCCTTTAGTCAGCATCATCATCATCATCATCACGCCACCGTCGCATTGCCACAACGCAGTCAGACTTGCGTCGGAAAATCCCAGGTGCAGCCCAGGAGGTGACGGTCTCCAGCGTTCGGCGTGTTCGAACGCGGCCACACGGATTTAATTCGTTTATCTTTGTACGAGGACGATGGCGACGACGACGACGACGCTACCACCACCTAGACGCCAGACACCGGTTACGCCGCACGGACAAATTAGGTGGCTAGCTAATCAGATAATTCAATCAGATCGACCACTGGCTTCGCGTCTTCTCGCCTGGTCTCTTTTGACCAAACGTCGGCGCAAAGCGAATGAGCAATACAACACGAGCGACAACCGCCGAATGGACCCCTCGGAACAGGAGTTTCTTGATAATATGATATTGTTAATTTGGGGCCTAAATAAAACGAAGCTCGTGTCCACGTGGATTGACGGTCGTATATATATATATATATATTATATATATATATATAATATAATTGCCCCCCCCAATTTTACAATTACAAACCTTAAAAACATAATTAAAATAAGATCCTATTTCATAAAGCGCACGCTGGGCTTGCCAAAGAACGCTTCGCGATGCTCGCACTAGAGCTATGCCACGAACGCACACTAATAGAGAATTTAGTACTGGACAAGGTATCGTTCAGTACACAAATCTTAAAGGCCTACAGAGAATTTAGAGAAACCCGCAACATGGCATTTTGTTGATGGGTCTCTATGTCGAGGGCCGGCTTTTGCAGCAACAAATGGAAATTGTCGTCACAGAAAAACACATATATATATATATAGTATATTATATATATGCCGAGCAACATGGCATGGTTTACCACTACCTTATATGTTTGAGTGGAAATTGTTATGAAATCGACGAGCGCGGATCGGCGAGTGCAATATTGGACGTTACCACGATTTTTTGTACTATACTACCAATTCATGGTGAATAAACAATTCAATATATATACATATATAGAGAGAGCAAGAAGGAGACAACAAGGGTTCGACCGTCATTACTGTACAGTGGCAAATTATCCGGCGTTCGCTTTCCGACTTACTCAGTAAGACACTCCGTAAGGTGTTCACTCCAGCCCGCAAGATGTCACAAAGCTTGCTAAGCTTACTAGCCCAAGGCCGAATGGCAGAAGGCTTTCCTCCCGCGGGAACTTTTAACTCTAGACAGGTGTCCTTTGGAGCCGAGCCTGGTGGAGGCAAGGTGCATTTGCGAGCCCCCTGCGATCGAAGGCGATACACGGGCGCACGCGTTCAATACCCACCGTTGCATGTTTGAACTTATTGGGGTGGTCAATCTTAAAAATCAATGCAAGCACGGTTTCGTGGGCGTTAAATGTTGGCTGAGAGTCAGCCCGAACAAGCTTTTTAAATGGCATTCCGATGGCTTGGTCGGTCACTTGGCGTTCTTGTCCGCCTTTAGTGCCCATTCGCAACTCTCGTGCCTATTGGCCATTCATCACTACAAACGGGCACTAAAATGATGTATTCGTCTGTATAAATTAATTGTGCCATCTATAATTTTGTAATGTTCACCCGCCTGAAGCCCACTTTTGTGCTCACACATAGATTGAACATATGATTGAAGGTGTTAAGCAAAGATTCGTGAAAAGGTTCATCCTGTAAAAGGTGTGATATCGAGCCAAATGCTGTTGACCTTTCGTCGCTGTCGCCAATTTTGTTTAGAAACAACGACGTACGCACAGTGCGGCTTGTTAGCTCAAATCTGATTGACCGCTTCTTTGATATTAAATGTCAAGCCCGGTGGCGTGATGCATTCCGCCTGCGCTTTGCAACCGGACGAGACACTTAGGTGCGCGGGTTCGAGCCCCCCCGTTGCGCATTTGTATTTATGGGGGTCCGTCTATGAAGCAGTGCGAAAAGCAGTCCCAGGGACGTTAAATCTTGGCTGAGAGTCAGCCTTGAAAGTATTTTTTATTTTCTTTGATATGAAATATGACTGTTATAGGGGCTAGATAATGCTCACACTAAGATGTATCGCAAGCATTGAAATTATCAATAATGTGTTTGCCTTATTTATTTTTTTCTTTTCTGCATTATGATTTTCTGTGTTATCAAAGTCATGGGCTGCAAAACGTACTAATCGCTCTGCCTATTTTTTTCCTATAAAAGTTAAAAAAAAAAGTTTTAAAATGAATCCCTTGCAATGCAAAACTCTGGATCAATGTCAGCCATATTTTTTCTTATTCTGCTCAATAAACTAGGTTTACGCCGAAGTTTCTGGAAGTGTGCAAATGCTTTCTAATTTGTTCTACGAATTTCCCTATTTGCAAGAGGGTGACTGCATAGATATACGGACGTTCGTTTACAGGCCTAATGCCCGCCTCAGGAAGGCGTGCCTGTCAAGCGAGATGCAAGACATTCATTCAGCTTCGTCTCCACAGTCAGAGATCTGAATGCCGCGCGAAGTAACTGGTGGTGCTATTTTCATATGAAAAAGGGCTAGCGCTGTCTTGACTAAAAGCAGCGGGCTCCCAAGTGTAGTTGACGCAGTCACTGCTTTCCGTGGGTGTCCGTGGGGGTTGCCACGTACATTTTTCAATGTACGTGGCAACGTTGGTTTGACTGAGGTGGATAGTATGAATCCAGTAGCATATTTTAGCTCCTATGCCCGTATGCTGTGACCGAGACGTCACGCTATGCCAGTCGGCCAACGTGTCTGACCGTCATGGTTTTGGCTTTCAACAAATTGATCGGAACGCCGACTTCCCCCATACAAGCTGGGTCAACGTGGCGGCTATGCTGGAGATGGTACCTGCTGCCGCTGTGGGCACTTTGATGGATCGTCCGCGTGCATGACGGCCGTTACGGTCGACTGTCGGTTCTGTGCTCGTGCCGCTCGATAGATCTGCGATAAGCAACGCAGACGAAAGAGAGCTGATTGTCAGGTCCTCGTGAACAAGCCTGCACCTGGCCGTCGTGGCCATGGGCAAATTCACGCGCAACATTTCTGTTCGGATCTTGAAGGCGGCTTCTCGCAAACTCGTAGTTGGACTTTGATGATCAAAAGTTCTTGAGTTGAGCGGTGCTGTGCGTACTCCATTGTCGTGCATCTTTCTATTTGCTGTGCACGAATCTGTTTCTTCTGCAACCGTGCAATTGACGGCGATCCGCTGAACTGTCCGTAAACCGACATCCAGTAAAGAAGAGTAATCGAGGCACAGGCCCGTCCGACACGGGCGGCACGAACTATAACAACTGCTCTTCACGTATATTCCGCCGAAAATGGCGCATCATTATTTTCTGCCACGGTTAACACGTAATCGTGTTCTATTGAACCTGAGCTTTCGTCTATAGTGCTGCCCATACTGCGGATGAGCGCATTTCTGATACTGTGGGAATTCGAATCGAAAAGCATGCTAATTTCGACGGCGTATTAACCTAAACTGTATTAGCCCTAGTATATCGTAATGTGATCTAATACGCAATACGTTAAATGCACCTAGTACCACTTAAATATGTATTACAATAATTTTTTTTTTATAAAAAACATATGCTTTTTTTCTCTGGATTAGTGGGTTGTGTCTGACACGGATGTATATTGGCTGAGGAACATTGCGGGTAGGTGTGTGGAGCCCGATTATTTGCTAAAGGAAAGTCGACTTCACTCAGTCCAACGTTCCCAATTGAGCTACGCCTGCCTATAATACAATTCCAGATAAACGCGCGGTGTATGATGCCATCGGTGCCAGTATAATCCGGAAAAGCCTTTGCGCTGTCTCGAGGGAGGGCGGGAGAGAGAGAGAGAGAGAGTAGAGATGGTTTTCTCGACTGCTCAGCTCGCTACTAATGCTTTCCTAATCCTTTGAGTAATCTGTGATCTGTAAAAGAAATCCCTAAAGACGGTCGGTGCGGGAAGTTGTTGCTCTATATTCCAGAAAGGTGGAATATAGCCGGCAGCTCGTCTTGAGAGCCGACACTGCCAGCTTAACCATTCATTTTGCTGCTTGCTTTGCTGTTTCTTTGACTGATTTCCAATCTCCGTAGCCAACAGTATACCTCTCTCTAGACTAGCAGGACTGTCTGCTGGACCTCAAGCTGACTTGTTTTTTACCGAACAGAGTTTGATGGATGCGAGGAGCAACGATGACAATATGATAACCATGCAGATCTGTGAACAAAAAATGCATTCGCTACCTAGTCTAACTACTAGCTCGATGACGGTTCGGTCGCTATTTTAATGTGTCAATTCCAAAAATGTGCCCGACATAGGTGATAACATCTTACGAACGAAAACCTAATTTGATCTATCTACATTTTGTAGGCATTAGAGTTGGTACAGGGCCTTGTAAAAAACCACGACCTTGCACCTTGTAAAAGAGCGCAACTTGCTGGCTTGTAGCAGCCGTTTCTTCCACGCAGTCTGGTGTAACTCGTGTATCGCCAAACGAGTTACCACATATCGGTTCGTTCTATTCAGTTCTTTCAAGGAGTTATCTTTCATAGCTCCGGTGTCGAAAAGATCCCCATTGAACGCATCGGCTGGTCAAGGTCGTTAATGTCGAAGTATAGAGGTGTTCGTGAGTAAATTCGCCAGGCGGTCTTATGCTGTGCGGAAAAGTCCCTTGGCTCGACTTTAACACGATTTGGCTGATATATATATATATATATATATATATACATATGTATATATAACTATATATATATATATATATATATATATATATATATATATATATATATACAGTCCCTGAAAAAAATATAGGGCCACCCACTTTTGCCACATTTCACGCATTTATTATAACCAAATGTGTAAATATCACAGTGATTCATGCTCACAGAGTAACAACGAGGACTTCTATCGACATTTGGGGTCTCGGATTAATTTGAACCACGAGATTTCCACATTTGGCACAGCTGCACCGCGAAAAAATGATAATGTCACTAGCAAGATGCATGTATTAACGAGTGAATTAAACGGAATAACGACATTTGGGCTCATTTAACGGCTCGACAGAAACAAAGGCAGACCTCCTACCAGAAGTTTTTTCTTTGTTGAAACGATAGGCTTAGGCTGGCGCCTCATGGGTTAAGAAAAGGCCCATATCAAGGCTTATAAGGACATCGGCCTCTCTAATCGCAAAATTTCCTGTCAATTGGGGCGTTGTGCCCAAGTAGTAAATAACTTTGTTCATTTAGGTAAAAAATACGCCTTAAAAAAGGAGTTCCGGGCGTCCAAATTTTATTTCGGAACGAATCAAGCTGCAATTCTGAAGAAAGCTTCGAACTCTACGCCCTCGGCGAGGGCAATTGCAAACGAAAGTGCGAAATTGTGCAAAGCTTCCTCAGGAAGACAAATTGGCAAAAACACAAGAAAAAACAACGATTGACCGCTGACCGATGAAAGCTCGTCTTGACTTCGCCCACAATAAAATGTCATGGACCACTGACAATAAAAAACAACTTTCGAGGCTTGGCACGAGCTCTTGCAAAACGGCATCCAAAATTCGTTTAACACTATACCAAACCGCACTTTTGAGGTTATCTGACTTAATGGGAAGTTCACTGAGTACTATGTATAGTCTTAATGCCGTGAAATTAGCCCAAATGCCGTTGATCTGCTTAATTAATTTGTTAAAACAGGTATCTTGCTAGTGGCCTTATAATTTTTTCGCGGTGTAGCTGTGCCAAATGTGAAAATTCGTGGTTCAAAGTAATCCGAGACCCTAAATGTCGATAGAAGTCTTCGCTGTTACTCTGTGAGCATGTATCACTGTGATTTTTAACACGATTGGTTATAATAAATGCGTGAAATGCATCAAAAATGGGTGGCCCTATATTTTTTTCAGGGACATATATGTATATATATATATATATATATATATATATATATATATATATATATATATATATGTGACGAAACTTAAGAATAAAGGTATATATAGTCGTTAGGCTAATTCGAAGGCGGCGCGTCGTAGAGATGTGCTTCTTAGTCCTGCGATTTTAAGTAAGGTCTTCTTGAGGTCTGGTCGAGACAATTCGATCTAATGAGAGAACCACTAGCCTTCCTTGACTGTCACGAGGAAACACAAATGTCGATTGTCCTAGACTGTCGCGTGGGACGGACGCAAACTACTGCATTACCCAGTTACCTCCTAGAAGAAGAAGAAAAAGAAAAAGAACGAAGCCCTTCGAGCAGATGGCCGAAGCGTTGGTCGGAACACCTAACCCACCCAACCCACACCCAACTCAATTTGTCCGCTGACGTCAGCGTTCGCACTTGGCGCGACATTTGCTTGGCTGGCAGCAGCAAGCCTTCTCAGCTCTGACCGGAGCTGCGCTGCTCGACTCATGCCTCATCGTGGAGATTCGAGTGTTTGCGTTTTTTCCCACTACGGCCTCACAAACGCAGACGTGTTATTACCGATTGTGTGTTATGTGCTGCTGTTTCGTCTGCTGCCGGTGTTGTCATCCTTGTTTCGCACCTCAGCCTCTCGCTCTTTTTTGTTTCGTCTCCCCGTCGTTGCTGTCTTTCCTCCGCACTCAATCGGCTGCGAGCCAAAATGCAAAGCTTCTCTTGGTTCGCAGAAGTTGATGAAATGTTCGCCTTAATCGGCTGCGAGCCAAAATGCAAAGCTTCTCTTGGTTCGCAGAAGTTTGATGAAAAATCGCCTAAGTGGCTAACCTAACCGTGAAATTATTACTTTAGACTGGCTCGTAGTAGAGACTTCAATAAGTGGCAGGCTTCGCGTTCCACTGTTCCAACAGTTCAGTTTCTGGAATCTCCAGTAAGGACAGGCCCAGTTGTGGGACGGCACAATGGCTAACTCTGTAACACTCTCCTGACCAGGCTACGCTGCTGCATCGGCGGAACAAAACAAGCTACGCGGATATTCCGCCCCTATTATAGGCAGCGCGTACGCCTTTGTTTTTTGCCGCTGACATTCTGAGAAAGAACTTCTGAGTAGACTTGGTCTGGTGCCCTCACAGACAGCGCTTGCCGCAAGTGTCCGATCGACTTATATTCGCCACAGAAAACGCGAGATCGCGCGCTTTTCTACTCCAGTGGCTTTCGTTGGACGTTCAGCAACGAAAGACGACAGCTGTCATGGGGACGACCATGGATCAGCAGAACTAATGGGCTCAGCTACCCAATGAGAGGGGATGCGGGGCCGAGAGAGAGAGAGAAAGAGAGTGGAGGGTACTATGTGTTCACCCGGGCTAGCAGTACCCCCACATTAACTCACCTAATATAAGTCGTTTCTGGGGTTAAAATAGTTTTACACTCTACATTATGCATCTGCTTAAAAACGAGATGTTTGCCAGGTAAGCATATGTATGTGTTACTTCTAACTTAGGCGCGTTTAGATATATCCGTTTGTCGATACGACGTCGCCCGGCCTAATCGAATGACTGAGAAACTAAGTCACATATATATATATATATATATATACGTGTAATCACGGGTTCTCTCACCCAGGATACCGATGTGTTGAGTCGATGTTTCCTGAACTCATTCAGAACAAGAAGAGCCAAATGGCCGTATGTCAGGTGGTTGATAACAACGTAACGTAACCCTCTTCAGGTGTACGTATATATTTGATTTAAGAGTCTCATTTTAAGGATTTTTTGCAGAGCTTAAAAGTGTTTCCAAACTAACTGCCACGCTTTGCTTAAGCAATAGTTGTGCTGCCAGGGCCATACTGTTGCGCAAGGTCTTGAGGTGAAACTTTGGGCTGGCTGCATTAATAGGCGTAGAGTCTATTCTCTTGATATGAAGACAGTGAAGTGTTTTAAATTTACGCGCAGGTCCTTCAATAATTGTCGAATCAACATTCAAAAACCGGCAATATTCTGGTCACCCCCGACAGCTTTAGCAGGTTCCCGTGGTTCTGTACAGCGGAGTATCATCATTCGATTTAGTGCTCTATTGGCCAATACCCCTTTCAGCGATGCAAATCATGATGCGGCCGACGGAGTCTGCAGGCCTGCGAAGCTTGCAGAGACTGTAAAAACTGTTCAGGAAAAACCGTCCTATAAACCATATACAATCGTTAGCTGTAAGCGCCTTTACTGTGTCTCTCGTTTTTGCTGTTACCGCCTCTGTTTTCTAGCATTTTTTGCCATTTGGATTTGCTATACATGCATCAATTTGTTGGTATGGTTTGGCTTAAGGGCGTTGTTGAGAAGGGCGTGACTTGTCAAAAAAACCACTCGAATTGTTAAAGAGTTGTTACTGCAAACGATATCTCTCTCAGCTTTTGAACCAACGTGAGCGGGTCTGAGGTCAGTACATTTATCTTATTTGGAGAAAAGACACTTTTCGTTTCTGTCAGCGGTTTTCTGAATGACCGTCCTCCAAACGGGATGTTTGACTTATTCATATCGTTTTATAACTGTGATGCATCGTCATTTTGTTAGTCGGCCCCTGGGTGGTGTTAACTGCTATAAACATAAATTACGTTATTCAACTGAGTCAAATCTCATCGATTCAACAGCAGACGGAGAGTTATGCAAGACTTAATTGGGTTGTATGTAAATTTGATTGTCATGAACTTAAGTAAACCCCGTCCCCCAAAACTCGCGTTAAAAAGCGTTCACTAAAATTAGAGCTAGACAAAAGCACATTTGAAGAAAAAATGACAAACTTCAATATCTATTCAATGCATCTTTGCTATATATATAAAAAACGCACAACAAGGAGCATAGATGTCTCAATTGCGTTAGCAATAATTGCCATACCTGATTGGCTTTATGATTTATGGGATACAGTTATATACTTGGCTTGTCGAAAATCAAATAAACCAATCGGCCTATAGCGTTTCAACACACCTGCCCTATGAGCTAAGCAATAAGCCGCACGGATTGGAATAATGGTAATCTTATTCTCGAGATTACAGGGGTATTACAACGCATTGCAATTATTATAGTACACCGAACTGTATTGGTGGACAACCGTTTTTCTCTATATGTATGCAGGTTAGTAAGAGATATGTATCCGATCAAGAGCAACAACAGCCACGATTATATATACTAGAAGCAAGGCGCAAATGTCCACTACTAGAGTCGTAAAATTGCCTGTTGTGAGCATCTTTAGACAACGTGCAATTTCAAAGGGTAGTTGCGTCTAACCAAACACATAAAAGGGGTACTGTTTATCATATGTATATCAGTATTTATATTAGTACCGTCTAGTCTTTTTGCGCAAGCATGCCTACTCACTTCGTCACTTCGTGTATGTGTTAGAGCATGCCTTTTAGTGGTACGTTGTCGAGAGAAGATTGACAAAAGTAAGTAGGTACTACTGTATAGATTCGGTTTTGGATTGGCGGATGACGCCCAGCGAAGAGGAACGGATGATGATAGGCCGTCGTTAGGCAACGATATTTTTCTGCCAGCAACGGATCACAACGCACAGCGCATGGTGTCATGGACACAAATGGGCTTTCGCAGAGACGGCGCCGCATAATCAAAGCGGGTCGACTGTGCATTGTGAATGTATTTATGCATCTATATGGGTGCCTTCGAATGAGTGTCATAGAAAGGGAGATATATATATATATATATATATTTATGTTTATATATGTTTATATATATATATATATATATATATATATATATATAGAGAGAGAGAGAGAGAGAGAGAGAGAACAGATCAGCCGCCTGGCTGACCGCCGCAGTGGGCACCAGAAGAGACTCAATGGAAGGTACTGTCTTGAGGTGAAAATAGAGAAAAGTGCTCGTTCATTGTAGGCCGTCTGTCTCAGGCGAATTTTCCCTCTGCAAATTGCAAACGGGAGAGAGAGAGAGAGAAAGAAACGGAGAGAATTAACTAGGCCAGCTTCGATGGAGTCAGTGAGCTGAGTCAGATGGAACGAAGACGGAGACAGGAGCGGGGGGGGGGAGAAGTAACGCAAGCCGCCGTGACGAGGTCGGGTCTCCGGCGAAATAGACTAGAATAGCAAGCGCTTCGTCTGTTGACGACATAGGTTGTCCGATACATCTACCGTTTTCCGCACGGCAGTGAACACAGTTCACTTGTTGAAGAAGTCACACGAATTCTTGCTTGAAGAAGTCTTGCTTGATCGACACTCCACCGGCTGTCCATTCGGCCAGCCAAATAGTAGACAGGTGTTCAGCGTTGATGAGCCGAGGCTCGTCCCATCCGAGCCCGACCCTCCCGACCCGTGTCGCGAGCAGGCTACGGAACGCCTTAAAAGCGTGCCCCATTCGACAGCGGCATCTCGGCTCATAACTACTGTTCCATTGTGTCTAGATCACTAATTCACTCATCGCTGAATCATCACTGCGGTATGTTAGGCATTAGCCCCGTCACAATGTCGTATTGTCATACGCTTGCCCATCCAGCTTGCCACGTAAAGGACTATTGCCGTTTTTGTACGAAACAGTAGAATTATAGCAGGGCTGTGTCTGACTTTTACAAATCCAAGTAGTGTAGTATAACACAGACAGATGCATTTAAGGCGGTGCCGATCAACGTCTTGCATTAGATCGAAATTATTCATTTTATTTTTTATTTTTAATAATGCTCATATTTAGTAGGCTTTAGAACTTCCATGTATAGCAACTCATCAGTTAACGAATGTTTGTTCAATTACTAAGCTCAATCAAAACAATAGTTTGTTAGATGAGATCATTCTTATTTGCTCACGCTGTGTGTGGAATATTTATTCTTACAATGCTCAGGTTAGAAATGGGTACATTTAGCAGCCGTTTTAGGCAGATTGAGCTGTATGGCTAAATATTAATAATAATAATAATAATAATAATAATAATAATAATAATAATAATAATAATAATAATAATAATAATAATAATAATAATAATAATAATAATAATAATTTAAGGAAACTGTCTTGTTCTTTAGATATATGTGTAAGCGCATTCATTGAGGGTCGGCGCGAGGCATAGGATTGAGGCAGATGCCCCTCTTTGGTTGCTTGTAGGAAAAACGACGCTTTCATTGTAGGCACCATGCGCTAAGGCAAGGAACGATCACACTCTAGCAGTCGTTTACAGCTTACAACTGTATTATTAATAATAACAATAACTTCAATAAACGTTCGAACCTATGCATCCTATTATATAATTGCAAAGTAAGTATATAATTACTTATAATTATATAATTACTTCGCAAAGACTTACTATTTTTCCTCCGTTTCTTAAGCCTTACCGCATCTCGGCTTCGATGCGGCATTTTATATTTATACACTGTAAACGACAGTTGCTGCTTCAAGTATTCCTTTTTACTCTAATGCCCAATATAAGCTTTTATGCAGTTACCAAATGTGTACGTCAAAGTTTGTTCTCACTATTTGCATATTCGGTAGGTAGTACGCGAGAGAAGTCTAAACTTGCGCGCTTTTTCCTATTCTCCGTTTGGCGATTGCAACTACCTAATGAACTAAACTTCCACACCATTTCACGTGGCGGCATCTATATATAAATACATATATGCATCTAGCTTCAATATGTGCGCACGACCTAAACGCAAAACTTAGCTCGCGGAATTTGAATTTGAACGACGGCGCGTCTAGTTGTCGCGTTTCGTTCCGGTTTCGGTCGTCCTGAGGCTTGAACGTGAGAAAATGAAATACAACTTCAAGCGAAATGTATATGCTCACACGCATATATATATATATATATATATATATATATATATATATATATGTATATATATATTTATCGCGATCTCATAAGGTGTCTCGCATAAAGCGGCGCAAAAAAGACGAAGAGGGTGTTCAAGTGGCACATGTGCCGCCAAACACCGGCCCTCCACCCGTGCAGGAAGGAGACTGCAGTCTCCAGACGACTACATGGCATGGCCGCACAGTCTCGCTGGAAGGAACTGCAGAGAAGGATAGGTGGAAGCAAGAGAGAGAGAAAGAGAGACAGGAAAGGAAATGGAGAAAGAGATGCGGGGAGCTATTGCGCATGCGCAAGCGGGATGCGGCCAATCGCCGGGACGCCCACGACACGGGAATCAAGCAAGACCTGGTTTACGCGACCAGAACGCGGGCCGGGCGAGGAGATGGAAAAGGAAGTAGAGAGAAGAGAGACAGAGAGAGATTGTGCACGTCAGCACGTTGCGGCGGCGGCAGCAGCAGCAGCACGTCTTTCCTATCGTTCTGGAAAGGTCCGTTATCTGGCCACGCAGATAGTTAGCTCGCTGAGTCAGCTGTACAGCGGCGGGAAGCTTGAGAAGCTGCAAAAACAGGCAGGCAAGGGAAACAGGAAAACCAAATCGAACGAAACGCAGACGGAGAGGCAGAGAGAGAGAGAGAGTGATGGAGAGAGGTAGACCGACCATGACGGGAACGGAAAAGAAAGAGGCTCATGGAGGGCGGCAACAAAGACTGCTGAGGTTACAAATGGAACGGCAAAAACAGCAACATCTTGAGCAAGAGAACGGCAACAGGAACAGTAGCAATACCAACAAGAACAATAGCAATACCAACAAGAACAATAGCAATACCAACAAGAACAATAGCAATAGCAACACAAACAATAGCAGCAACAGCACAAACAATAGCAGCAGCAACAACACACACACAACCAGATTAGCAACAAATACAACTAGCGACCCCATATCCAGGATGTGGGCAAGGATATGGGCGATGGACTGAGCCCATTGCTGTTTCCCGTACTTCAAGATACATAAAGATCACCTAATTAACAAGCGAAAGCAGCTTTTGAACACAAATTTAGGAGCGGATCAAGAAGCCCACCATTGTAGCTGCGGCAATACAATGTCACATATGCAGCAGTCGGTCGTTTCGGTACACGGATATCATTCATCACCACGTAAGGTATTTCACTAATATAGTGGAATATTAGGTTCCGCGCCCTGCCTACTTAGGCAGGTAGCAAATTTTAGAGTATACGGACTATACTATATCCTTATAGAAAAGAATAAGGTGGACATAAAGGAATTGCGTTTTATTGAGGAGGTAAGCATTTTACTAAGCACGGTTTTTGCCCTATCGAATACGTGCAGGTATAGAAATAGGTCCACGTGCTGGAAGGTGGCCCACTGCTAATGTAGAATCTGCAAAAACGATGAAATCTCACGAAAACGTGCGCCTTTGACGTTGATATGCAGAATTGGCAAATTATAATTAATGAAATGGCATAAGGATTTATGAAACAGCGGCCACAAGCCGCACTGAGTGTCGGGCTAGCAGGGTGAGAAGTCGACATTTAACAACGTCCCTTGCAGCTCACGGATTTCATCACGTACTGTGCTACGTAGAGGGTCTCCATGAACCACAGAACGCATGCCGATGCAGACAGTGTTGAAGCAAATGTAATAGATATCACGTCGCTGTATGTCCGTCGGTTCGGTCCATAGCAGATGGTTGGCTTGAAACACTAATGTGTCATAAACACGTTTACCTAGCCTAGGGTATTAATAATAATAATAATAATAATAATAATAAAATGGCGGGCGATCGACGCGAGGCCATGTTTTTGAGACAGATGATGTCTTTGGCCGTGTGTAGAGGGAACGTGGCTTCCATTATAGGCGCCATGAACTGACAGAAAGCGAACAGAGCAGGATAAACATGATTTAAACGTTCATACCTCACAATTGTATTAACTAAATAATAATAGTAATAATAATAATAATAATAACAATAACAATAATAATAATAATAACAATAACAATAACAATAACAATAATAATAATAATAATAATCATAATAATAATAGTAATAATAATTAGGCTATATCAAGTTTATTGACCAAATAGTAGGTAATATATTTTGTTACATTAGACGGTTTACAGAAACCGGATTGGAGCATTCAAGTAAATGATATGTTGTGCACTGATGGCCGCAACGTTGACAAGTGCATGATTCGTCAGCTTCATGGTGGCCAGGTCGAACACAAATTTTATGGTGAAAACCATGCATAGCGAATCGAAGGGTAAGATGACGATTTGCCATATTGGGATCCTTCCACGTGTCCGAGGTGAGGGCAGGCGTCATAAAGAAGGCTGGATCGACATCAGCTAGTTTCGTCTCCCAATTCTGGATGTGCTGCCTAAATGCTTCAGTGTGAGGCAGGTTGAAGCTTCGCTGCAAAGTTTCTGTGAAGAGAGGTGTTCCAGCCGCCAGGTAGATAAGTCGGTTGCGGCTTCTGTGGACACCCAGGGTACGCTTGAGAAATGCAGCTTTAAGTCTGTCGAGATCAGCGAGGTTCGCTGCGCTGAGGTACGGCCATATCACTTGTATTCCATACCCAGCTGTGGGGCCTATTTTTATATCAAATAGCTGCAAGGCTGCCTGTAACGACAGCCGCGCTGGTATTTGAATACTGTGAAATGCCATAAAACCCTTACGGATTCTTTCTCTGATATGTCTCGTAAAACACAACCCAGTGATTGTTAATTCGACGCCGAGGTAGGCGAAATGTTTTACGTACTCGACAGGGTTTCCTTGAAGGTGAAGCACATCATCGCTAGCCAAATAATAATAATATTAATAATAATAATGCAAAATAGTCACAACAACAGCAACAACAACAACTCCACGATCCACGACGATGACCGCCAGCACCCCGCAGGAAGAGCAGTCAAACAACAGGCCTCGCTCGCCAACGCCACTGTGCCAACGCACGGGCAAAAACACGCCATTGTGTGAGGGTACAGTATAGAAGTACTACCGCTATTGCGACTACTACGACTACGTCTGCATGGTACTAGCATACTGCCTATGTGTGGAATGGCCTCGTAGAAACGGTGTTCCTCGGCAAACATCCTGAGCACATAAAGGAACGGAAAATGGAAAAAGAAGGCAACATGAAAAGTCCCAAAGAAGGGTTGTTTGGTACAACGTCAACCTGAGACGCTTCAATTTGACGTCTCAAACACCGTCTTTTTTGTCTCTCCACTCAGCCAGGCTCCATCACTTCAGCGCGGCCGTGTAGCTGATAATAGAGATGTGCGTTGAATAGGCCACCCGGGCAAATTGTAAACGTAGCGGCCGAGCGAAAGAGATACGGAGTGAATTCCGGCAAAGCCCGTCGATCGGTTGGAGAGGAAATTGTTATGTTGTACGGTTGTGCTATGAGCGTTAATTATTATTATCCGTGCCGCGTGCTGCATCTGTCTGCCTGTGCATAATATGCACGTGGGTTGTGTATGTGTCCAGAACGAGCTACACATTATACACACAACACACGACAGCTGCGGTGTGATCAGATATTAGATGATGGCCCGTGATTGAGCGTGCAGACGAGGTATAATAATAATAATAATAATAATAATAATAATAATTCGTGGCTGCTCGCAGCTGCTTTGCGAATATGACGGCAGGCGAATGTGGGCGGAAGACACTCACAAATCAGGGGTCGTGCATCGGGCGTTGTGTCCGCTTGAATGTTGAAGGCAAGATCAAGGTAACTAGCTTGATGAAAACAGAGCGTGAAAAAACGCCTGCTTTTCGGTGCGTTTGACGTAGTTTAGTGGTATATATTTCAGTGCTTCGTAGGGGGACGATCGTGACGTGAAACGACGGGCACAGCCGGGTGCAGAACTAATCGAATCGGAAACAGATGCGCCCCTGCGGGCAAACGCTGATAAGTGCGGTTTGTTTGTCTTCTAAATGGACTGGAATTCTATTGGCACATAGGCATTGTTGTTATTTAACTTCCGGTCCGTTCAGAGGAATCACTCAAGGTTAGCAAAAGATAACATAGCTTATAGGCGGGTCGTGGGGCTGTTCACGGTGTAACCTTCCGTTTCGCAGATGACAAATGCGCTGAGTCACATAGCCACAGCCGTAGCATCGTAGAGTGTTAAATCGTGCTAACCCTATAACAACGTTGACTAAATTGTAGTGGGTTATTTTTACCTAACCTAGTAAAATAAGTTAGCAATATTGGAAAATAAATTACGCATTAAGTGAACAAAAACTAAGCCTACGAACATAAACGGCTGTATGCTTTTATAAACACTACACTTCAGTTCAGTTCTGTTCGGTTTTTTTCAAACACACGCTCCTTATAGAATATTCGTGTTTTATATCTCATATTACCTATCATCCCAGTTATTTGTAATACTATTTATATTGATGGGCACTCTGGTTAAACTGTATTGACACATTTATAATGATAATAATGACTTGCAAATCTCTGAAATGTCTTATCAATCGAGACATTGATCACAGAGTAATTTATGATGGCCTAGTTCCCTGAATAATTTAAGTGATGTACATTCCTTTAACTCATTATCGAGAGCGTTCTACATTTTGGCCATGGTAATATCAGGTGATTGAAGTCTATAGTTACGGTACGTATTAGGGATTCTCAGAGATGGGCTGTCGCGATTTATATTGGTGTTGGATATGAAATACAACGGTGAATCTAGAGGCAACATGCCACCGATCCTTTTGCATGCAAGGATGCCTTTTTCAAATTTGTGAAATGTCGGTATTTTAAGTAGTTTGTGAACCGCATAAAGTTGAGATATACTTTCGTCTCTCCTACAGCCAAAAATGGCCTTTAAAGCACTATTCTGCGCAACCTGTACCTTATATGTAAGTGTTGTATGCGCTGACCCGAACAATATCAAGCACCGATATTGCTTAGTTTGCCTAATTGAGGCACAATCTCTTCAAGTTTGGCAAGTACGGTATTTATATGATTTCGGTACGTCACTGAGGGCTCAAAGGTTACACCTAAGCATTTGTATCCAAACGCTTGCTGTATATTAGTATTATCCAATTTAATTGTTATTTGTCGGTTTATTGAACTGTGCTATAGTGTAAAACTTTAATTTTTAATTTTTTTTTAATATTTAAACGCCCATGCTGGACACCTCAGCACGATGTGTTCCGGGGTGTCCTCGAGTCCATCGCCGCAGTGGATGCACGTAGGCTGGGGGGGGGGGGGGGGGCTTCCCGGTCCTAAACAGAGATGACTGGAAATCGTTGTGACCTGCGAGTCTCTTGTGATGTATCGAGGTGCGTGGAGCATGGAAATAACACGTTGTCGCCGCTTCGGGCTTCTTCTCGCTTAGCTAATTGTTAATCTTTTTGCCGAGTTGTGCTAGACCTCAAAGTTTGTTTCGCAAACTTTGGAACACCCTGCATATATCTGCATATATATATATATATATATATATTAATTTTTTTTTAACGTATTTTCCCCTTGTATCACTTGTATATCTTTCACAGTTCACAAGTGCATATATATGGCAAATTACGTAAACGTATGCACATGAAACATGCGCTCCTCATGTGTCACTTGCATTATATCTTTGACTACATGTGCATATATACGCATATATATATGTATATATATATATATATATATATATATATATATATATATATATATATATATATATATACATATATACATGATCCGTCGATGTTTATGGCGGTGTCGATCATAACACGCTGCCGTTTCGCTAGGCCGTCGGGCCGGTACGTATCATAGGCGAAAAATGGATTACCGCCATTAGGATGATAATGCGACTGGTGGTGCTGGTCAGACAGAAGGTTCGCCCCGGTGTGTCATTAGCTAGAGATTATCATGCAATAGATGCGAGACGAGACCGAGACGAGACGGGAAGGTTGTCTGTCTCTGTAAGCGACCAAATTGGGCTGTCTGTCCATTGTTGTCACGTCGCGTTAGTACTAGATCTAATAGTGCGACTAATAGGTGGACGGCGCTATGACGCATTAATAACGGTGAATTGTGTGATTGACCGAGCCAGTGGATCAGTGTGCGCCTGCGATGCGAACGGGAGAGACGATACGTTCGTATGCCGTGCAGCGTCAAATGTGATGTGTATGATGTGTCAAATGCTGCGATGTGATCGATCCCATATATAGTTCTGTCCCTACGAGTACATGGAGACGTGCTGTATTCGGCGGGCGCGTATGGTAGGCTGTATACACGGCTGGCGGTGCCATTTGGCATTATTATTATTATGTTTATTATTGTTTATTGCTGATCATACAATTGTGAGGTCTAAACATGTAATCACATATAATTAAATATCTCGGTAGCAGTCTCTTCCTCTCAAAACAGGCAGCGCTACCTCTGCATACCGCCAGCGAGAGCAACTGCCGCAAGAACTCGCTCTCTCGTCGGTCGCCTGTGTCCTCCTGTATCCGCTCGCCAAGCTCTTTAAAGAAATCTCCTTGTGCCTTTACTAGCGGGACCTAGTGTTTCCATAGCGATAGGCACGACATGGTATCTGGACTCTAAGTCCCTGTACTTTCGTCTTTTTTCTTGATCTGCATGTTCGGCGACCCAGCCGGCCTCAAGGGCACTGTGTCGCAGCTAGGACGGGGCAACAGTGCAGGATACTGTTGTATCCCATGCCAGACACTTACCGCAAGACCACAATGGAATAGTGACTCCGTCGGGCCTCCTGTCACTGCTTGTATCGAGTCTGGGCTCCAGCGTACTCGATATGCCTGCACGACGCAGGGCTCTCCTTATGATCGAGTTACGTTCCGCGTGCCTAGCGGCTCTTCCTTGGCTTTTGATGCAGCTCAGGGGGTGAAGGCCGTTACTCTCTACAGGCGTCCCACAGGCTGAGCAGGTGTATGGCTCGCATATGGGAGCTCCAATTCGGAGCGCTGTCACCATGCGGAAGGAGGTATTGTCCAGCTTGATGCCCAGCTGCGGCGAGGGTAGAGTTCTTAGGTATCCGCTATTAAAGGTGTCTCGGGCGGCTATAAAAATCTTTCTCTCCGTGGGGGATTGCATGCTATCGAGAAGATTTCGACCCACAATGTTGCACCTATAACCGTCAAGCGTATGCTGTGTAGGGCGCTCCTCCCAGGGACCAGGGCCTATGACGTTTCTGGCAGCTAGCTCGGCCTTGTCTTTCGTCACTTGTATTACATGACGAATATTAGGCTCGGCGAGGGTCCCAGCGAGTTGTGCAAATTCTAGTAGCGAAGCTGCATAACATACGGGCGCAAGCTCCGTCACGGACCTGATGCCAAGCCCCCCTTCCCTAAGGGGAAGGGTTGCCCTTTGCCAGGTATGGTCAGTCAGAGTGACGTTAAGAACTTCACCTAGAATTTCCCTTGCGGTGTTGTCGAAGTCCTGCAGGCCGGCCAGCTTGTTGCTCGCTGGAGAGGTCCACAGAATGTAATTCAACCTTGGCGAGCCTAAGCTATATCTCCAGAGACAAAGAGCTGCCTGCGGGTGCATTGCGATGAGACGGGGTTTGATCCGCAAAAGCGCGTTGCGCTTAACTGTGATCGTCTCAAGAATTTTTCGAGCTCCAATCGGGCTACCTAGAATTTCCAGATCCGCCTGATCAACTCTCTTCGATCCGGGCTGGTTCTGAACATTTCGCCCTGCTCGTGGGAGTCTTCGCCTACGACGATGATTTCGCATTTAGAAGGATTTAGTTCCAGTCCTCCTTCGTCTGCGGACCTTAAAACATTGAGAATGTCAACGACAACTAAGTTTACTGGGCCTCCCAAGGTGGCGTCGTCCAGATACCAAACGTTTAATGGACTGTCCATAAGGGCCACTAACTCAGAGATTCCAATACTGAACAGAGCGAAGCCGAACGGATCGCCCTGTTGTACACCGTTGGATGAAAGGAGAAGTTCCTTATCGACCCAAGATAGTAGCGATGGCTTGCTGTAGCTCTGCAATGTAAATGGGAAAAGCTGGGGCACTTTCGATTTCACTTCATTGAGAATTACGTCGCGTCGGATGGTGTTAAAAGCATTTCGCAAATTGAGCTTTACCACCACACGTGGGGGACCGTCCGCCTCTATGAATCCTCGAACCGCGTGTGCTGCAGCCTCGGCCCCACCTGTCACTGAAACACCAACTTGCTTTGGCGTAACGGCACTAATAATTGCTCTTCGATTTACCACGATTGCAACTTTTGCAGCCAGTCTCCGCAAGGTGAGGCCGCATGCAATGGGCCTAATGGTGCCGTCCTTCTTTTTTAGTGCTGTCAATTCGGCTCCGTAAAAAATCGGAGAAAGATGGTAGTTTACCGTTCAAAGCCAAATTAACCAGGGAACACAATTCCGTCCATAATCACTCGGAAGAAGGCACCATACAATCCAGCATATCGCGTAGGTGACGAGGCCGGAGTCCGTCAAGTCCAGGGCCGGATGCCAGCGCAAAAGATCGAACAGCGTCGGCTATTAGTTTCTCCTGCGCAACACATCTTTCCTGAGGATTCGGTGCTGGAAGATTATCGATACTTGCGCTAGTCGGCGGGGCGGGGTGCTTGTTTACGAGCTCCTGACAGGTATGATCATCTGGTGGTGCAAAGGTGTCAACGGACAGGAGCGTGTGAGCCGCCGAACGGATATCTCCCTCTGCCAGCTTGCGTTCTGCCATCGTGGCTCTGTGACGATCAAGGTGATGCTTGTTGGAGATCCGTATGTTGTCGCTGTGATGTTCTTCGACAACATTCTCTAGCACCCTCCACTGAGAATCGGCAAGGTTATTCCTAATAATTTGGCATAGTGTAGTGTCTTTGCCTTTTCGCTCGGGAACTTTCAGCATGAGTAATGGCAGGGTGATTAGACTGTGCCAAGAGGAGTAATCCTGCCTTAAGTTAAAATTAGCGAGGGCCTCTGCGTACGCCGCGGAACAAATTTCCCTGACTCCTCTAGGGATTATCCTCACTAGCCTGATGGTTTTGCGAGCATTGGACAGAGTTCGGATGAGAATCTTTGGGTCGTGATGATGACGACCTGGATATTTTCACTGTCTCACACCACGGATATTGTGACAAAGCTAGATACAACACATCACACATCATGATTACAATATGTAGCCGGTTATTATTATTATTATTATTATTATTATCTTTGAGAAATACTTCGGTTCCCTTGCTGATAGGTCCTAGCGTCTCCATGGCAATAGGCACAAAAGTATATCTTGTTTTCAGTCCGGCGTATTTTACCCGTTTTCTGGCGTCCGCGTGCTTTGCTACACACCCCGGCTCAACTGAGCTGTGATGTAAATATGAAGCCGCGGTGGTGCATGAAACCGTTGTTATTATTATTCGGTGTTATTTTGAAAGCCGTTGTTGTCTCAGTACCCCTCCAGGGTGCCTATGCTTCGCTGCAACTCCAACTCGTCACGACTGAATATGACGATATCGTCAGCGTACAATATAATTTCGACCATACCGTGTTCCTTGTGAATTATAGACGGCGG
The DNA here is from genome assembly GCA_003439945.1 of Dermanyssus gallinae. Classification (NCBI taxonomy): domain Eukaryota; kingdom Metazoa; phylum Arthropoda; class Arachnida; order Mesostigmata; family Dermanyssidae; genus Dermanyssus; species Dermanyssus gallinae. The sequence goes on from QVRM01006149.1 coordinate 112,337, forward strand.
GTCGCTGAGAATGGTAGGGAAAAAGCCAAGAATTAGACTGCATCAGCCGGCACTGCCTATTTGTTGTTATACACTGCCGGTTAAAGTTAAACGGCAAGAATGGCTAACCACGCGAAGCAATCACGAAGCGCACTAAGACTCGCCTATCAAATATGCACGTTGCATAAACTATTAGCTATTTTCGAATTCATCATGACGTCCGTTATCGTCGTATTTGTCTGTTGTTGCCATTGACACTGATCGTTGTTACGTTCAGTGTTGTTGTTGTTGTCTCGTGCAGCGCGTCCTAAGACGGGGGGATTTCTCGAAAACTGCATTATGCTACCATATAGGTCGACCAGCGCCGATATCGAACTAAGTGCGGACGACGCACGCATCACCTATTGGGTCACTCATCCCCTGTGTCGTGCCCAGGTAGATCAGTCAATCAATGTCCGATAGTAGATAGCTGGATCGACAATCGCACCCATCCGCTCACGTCTATTGGTCATTGGCCGTACGGGCGCAAAATAAGCAATTCAGAGGTCGTCCGACCGACGTTGTATGCTCAAGCCGATGACGACATAAAGGCTGGCGAGACGTACCGGGCTATGCATACTTACGCAAACTGCTCTCAGCACCCACCCAGCTTTATGCTGATGAGAGCGAGACAGTGAGAAAATGGAATAGAGAGACATCGGGACAAATATCATCCTTGCTCTCTCCCCCTCTTTCTCTCCCTCTCCCTCTCTCTCTATCTTACCTTATTTCTATATATATATATGTATATATAAATATATATATTTATATATAAGTAGGGAAAAGATGCGAGAGAAAACCAGAGGAAAACCTAGCGAACTAAAAAAACGCAAGCCGTTCACAAATCGATATGCTGCGTCTGAACGGCCGATTGGGATCGAGGCCTCTTCTGCAGTGCGAAGGGCGCAACCGTACGCGTGCCTGTCCGCCCACCCAGCCTACGCTCCAACCGCCTCTTACGCCTCGAACAGCGCGGTGAACAGCGTTTCGTCGCAAAAGCGAAAGGCAATTCGAGCCAGTCCTGGGCGGTATTCCTTTATTCTGCTACCAGCGCGCCAACTTCTACAACTTCTACAACCTACATCGTCATCGCACTGCTTCTGCTAAGTACTGCTAGGACAACGACGACCTCGACAACGACGACTATATTCGATGACCATCTCGTCGTGACTTTCTTACTGGCTTCCCTGTACCAGGTAAGGATAGTGATGTAGTTTGCTTGGCCGGTTGCGACACAGCGGCCAGCCAGTCTTCCTAGCCGTGATCTTCGCTAGCTCCACTTCGATAATGACTTCGGTTTTCCTACGAAGAAGAAGATGAAGACGACCGTAGAACGAACGACGAACACGCCTCAATGAGGGCTGCTGCTGCTGCTGCCTGCTGCTTCGCCGTCGTTAGCTAAATGAACTGATCCGCTGCCGGCCAGATCCCGATGTCCCGCATTATTGGTAAGTAATCAGAATGATACGATGAAGCAACGAAATAGCTGTGTGTTTAATGTGTGTGCGAGTGCGCGGGCGGGCCGAAGCGGCGATTCTGGCTGGTTCTGATCGCTTTGAATTTCACTCGATTGAATCTAAGATTCGGGTCGCTGTCTCACCCCACCCCCCCAGCAAGCGCCAGCAAGCCATAATCGTGAGCATTTTCAGAGCAGAATCTGTAAACGACAGCATTTGCAAGTAGGAATGAAACCGAAGGAAAGCAATGTTGGAGTAGTTGTGAAGCAGTGCTTAAGGCGGCCATTTTGCGCCAACTATCGATTATGAGGCACCGACCGTTCACTGTATCTCAAATATTCGCATGTCAACTACCAATAGTCAAAACCCGAAATGCATTTTTTTTTGTAGAGGTCAGTTACTATATGATGAAGAACAAGCACAGTTCTTCGTTATGTTTTGATAAGCACATTAGTGTGCCTTAAGACTATTATTAAAGTAGAGCAAAACTTGCACTGTCACAGTTATTGATGATGATGGTGATAATGATAATAATAATAATAATAATAATAAAAATAATAATGATAATAATAATAATAATAATAATAATAATAATAATAATAATAATAAAATAATAATAATAATAATAATAATAATAATAATAATAATAATAATAATAATAATAATAATAATAATAATAATAATAATAATAATAATAATAATAATAATAATAATAATAAGCGCATGAAGAGCCCTCTTAACGTTTGGTACCTAGATGACGCAACGATTGGAGGCCCACTTGATCTGGTTGTGGGTGATATTATCAATGTACTGAATTTTGCAGAAGAGGGAGGCCTTAGCCTCAATGCCTCTAAGTGTGAAGTCATTACATTGGGAGGTAATGCCCAAGAACAGGATGAAATTTTTAGGGCGGTTTCGAATGTCTTGCCAGAATCTAGGCGCGTTGACATAGACGAGCTGGAGCTTCTGGGAGCCCCAATAAGCTTACGATCGATTTCAAAGACCCTTGAAGAAAAGTGCACTGGACTGAAGCAAATTCGCTCTCGCTTAACGGGGATGCATTCGCAAGCAGCTCTGTGCATCTGGAGATACAGCTTGGGCTCGCCGAAGCTTAACTATACTCTGCGCACTTCACCAGCTATTAAATGCCACGAAGATCTTCAAGCTTACGACGATACCGCAAGAAGCATTTTAGGTGAAGTATTAAACGTCGACCTGCATGATGACACTTGGAAAAGAGCAACCCTTCCAATTGCCGAAGGAGGACTTGGTATTAGATCAGCGGCGGAGCTGGCTCCCATGTGCTATGCCGCGTCTCTATTGGAATTTGGTAAACTCGCAAAAACGTTGGTCGAACCAGACATCCGCCAAGGAATCACAAGAGCCAAAGATGCTGCAGAGCTAATAGCTAGACAAGCAATTGGACCAGGCCCCTGGCAAGAACGTCCCACACAGCATACATTGGACTCCTACAGATGCAGCGCTGCAGCTAGAGAGCTGTTAGACAACCTCCAATCTCCAGTGGAAAAAGCTGTCTTTCTGGCAGCACGGGACACATTTAGTGGAGGCTTTCTAGTGTGTCTTCCTTCCCCGCAGCTGGGTACCATGCTGGACAACACCTCATTCCGCATGGTAACAGCTCTTCGAATAGGTGCCCCGGTTTGCAACCCCTACAGTTGCCGCGCATGTGGTACCACAGTAACTGAGGATGGACTTCACCCTCTTAGCTGCATCAAAAGCCATGGTAGAGTTTCTAGACACGCTGAAATCAATGCAATTATAAGACGAGCCTTACGCAAAGCTGGTATACCAAGCACGCTCGAGCCCAGATTAGGACTTCATGACGACAAAAGACCAGACGGTGTAACAATCCCGCTATGGGCTAACGGCAGATGCTTGGTATGGGATGCTACAGTGTCCTGTACAGTGGCTCCCTCGTATATACGCCACAGTTCACTAGAAGCGGGATGGGTTGCCGAGCGCGCAGATAATGGGAAAAAACGCAAGTACCAAGAACTGGAGACAAGTTATATCGTAGTGCCAATATCGATGGAAACAATGGGCCCGGTAAGCAAGGGAACCAAGAGATTCATCAGTGAGCTGGGCCAACGGATTACAGATCTCACAGGGAATCGGCGCGAAGGCGAGTTTCTACGGCAACTGCTGTCGCTTGCTGTGTGCCGAGGAAACGCCGGCTGTATTGTCGGTTCCATGGAATAATATTTAGGAGTTAGAAGAAGACAAGGAGTACACGTTCACACCTCACAATTGTAACATTTAAACAATATTAATAAATAATAATAATAATAATAATAATAAAAATAATAATAATAATAATAATAATAATAATAATAATAATAATAATAATAATAATAATAATAATAATAATAATAATAATAATAATAATAATAATAATAATAATAATAATAATAATAATAATAATATACGCTATTTAATCTCTCTCTCATCAATTCTAGTGCATGTGTTCTCGTAAAAGTTACTTGAAGTCCGTGTAGGATTACTTTTGCATTACAAGCCATACAGGCCTTTGCATACTCGCAGCACGGCATTACCGTTATCTGGGTATACCGTATATAGATATTCGGTGTCTCCACTACATTTCTGTCTCACAGTAATATCTCATACACGCATCCAGCCAGTCACCTTCATAGGCGCCTCTAAACTCTATGCTGTACAATACATCGGCGCTGTTGTAGCCGTGGGCGGAGCGGCCTTGGCCCTCAATCAAATTACACCGTAGACGAACAACGACGTGAGCAAAGTACCTACGATGCTTTTGCCAAAATGAAAACTGTGTGACCAGTGGCCGCTAGAGTTGCAGTGGAATATCCAGTATTGACACCAGAGTCAATGGGAATTCTAGTAGTAGTCGTTTCCGTCACGGCTTTCTAACTGCTTGTTGGCGACAGGAAGTCAAACAACTGCGTAACTTCGAACACAGCAAAGCAATGTTCCATGTCCATGAGGGACACGGAGCTGTCGAATGCGCTTCCAAAGTCAATCGGCACTGTTTGGAATCGGATCCATTTGTTCTGCGTGTTCTGTCGTTACCTGGCGTCGTGCGAACGATTCCTATGCGTATGGCAAGTATTGGCGCCCCACTACTGCTGGCAATTCGGGGTTCTCCGGGCACTGGCTCGTCTACCATCAGATCATCGGCCTTGTCGGCTCTCTCAACGTACCGACAACCAACTGCTGTCCGAGGGGAACAAAAGTACACTATGTTCCCCGCACGCTTGCTGGCACGCCCCTGTGCTTACTAGGGCGGCACCCTCTAAGGCAGAAACTCTAATTGAGGTAGACACCACTAACGTAGTTGCTGCTGCTGCTGTGCTGTGATCTGGCTACATAATGGGAGGGATTGTTGTTGTTGTTGTTGCTGTTGCTGTTGCTGTTGTTGTTGTTGTTCTTCTTCTCGTTGTCGTTGTCATCGTCGTCGTCGTCGTCGTCGCCGTTGTTATCGTCGCCGCCGCCGCCGACGACGACGAGGACTATACAAAAAGAACTGGCCCGGGTGTTTGTCCGATGTCCAGTCGGTCGGTCAGAAGCATTAGCAGCATAAGCGGAAGTACGTTGCAAGGGCAAAGTAAAGGCAGCAGCTGAGAGGAATCTATTTATCCACACGCCCTCGACCGGGGCCGGGGCGGGGGCGTCTTGCAACTGTCCTCGACGGCTCGTTTGTACCAATGCCGCTTCGATTTATCATTATTATTATTATCGTCATCGGTAATACTCGCAGCCGATGTAGTACTGTACTTACTGTCAGTGGTAGCGGTGGCCTCGAGGAACCGACGACCCCTCGTAATCCTTGCTGCTTGCGCCGCCCCTGCTGCTGCTGCTGCACCTCCTCCGTTGCCGCAAACAAATGCTCCCCAACGACAGTGGCACACTGGTCTATGCCTAGCACGCTTTGCTTTCTGTTGGCGCCTTTTTTTTCATATACTTTGCGGTGAAATCCTCAGCACTACGATATACGACAACATCGAAACGAAACTAAAAAAAAAAGGGGAGAGACGATGAAAAATTGACAGAGAGTTAGAGGGGGAGACAGAGATAGAGTACGGGAGAAAGGGGCACAAACGAGGGAAATGTTTCGTATTCTTGCTTAGGCTAGAAAACTAGATTGAAAACAAGTGGTGACGCTGCTTCCTGGCTTTTTGCAAATGCGTTTTTTTTCCTATCTCTCTGTACTGCTACTTGTGATGAGAAAACGAATTCTAGTTGCAGCCAATATGTTGCATCATCTACTCTCTCTCTCTCTCTATATATATAACCACCATGTGCAAACGGAAGGCCTCGATCAACCTGCGTATGTCACGCGGTACAACTTATTGTACATGCCAAAAACATACCTGTTCCAATTTACAGGCAAGGTGCGACACAACAACAACAGCAGCAATAGATACAACAACTACAACAACAACATATTTTGTTCCATTTACCTATCGTTGTGCTCGTTGTAGGGAGCCAACCTTTGCCACAGTATTCATGGCAAACAGCAATCAAAAATCTTTATTCGTTTAGCAGCACAACTACAGGGACGTAGGGCCCTCAACGGATGATTATTCCGTCCCGCCACTAAGAGTGTAGATGGTGTTTATGCTCTTCTCAATTATATTTGCACAGAAGGTCCTTAGTCAGTCTGTACTAAGGGTATCTTGAGCGGCTAGGAACACAGCACATGATGAAAAGCAGGATAATAGTCTTAATAATAGTCTGGCGCTTGACTCAAATCTAAACAGAAAGCACGTGATCGTGCAACGTTGTAATGCAATATTGTCTAAGTACACGACATGTCGAGCACTCCAAAACCAAACAAAAACTAAGTCCCATTCTACTATTAGGTTAAAGTCTAATCGCGTTCTAATTCGCTAACTAAGCAAAAAGCGGCAGGCAACCCCCCGACGACCCCCCTGCCAACGGTGCTCACAATGTCACTGTTAACTACTACTGAATAGCCACGGCATGCCAACACGTTTATTTGTGCGCCTACTCTAACCGGTTCACCGCCGACTACCGTTGCGAACATCTAGGTTCTGCAATCAACCGTGGTCAACCGTTGGACACTTCCACTATGGCTGATGGGGTTGCGGCCTCCTGACGTCGCCGTCGGTCCTCGCTTTCGTTTTCCCGTCTTCGTGCTTATCCTCGTCGAAGGCCCACGTACCGTCAGTGCAGCGAACAAATATAGTGGCAAACGCCTCGCGGCGAGCAGCCGTTATTCGTCCTTCTCGAAGTGCAACGCATCGACGCTTAATTAGTTTCCGGTTTTTTGCAGAGTCACGTTTGTCGTCGATATATCTTCCCCTAATCGGGCCTCTTCTTGCAACTCAGCGACCGCCTGCCCATTCGAGGACCACCTGCGCAGGCATGTTCAAGTTTTCGTGCCTGATCTAGTCCTAATTAAGGATCATGGCGTCAAGATATTGTGAGTCTACGCGTTACGTCCAAAAGAGTAGGCTCGAGCAGGTAATCTTCTCGAGCTTCTGCACATAGCAACTCGGAACCTTCCTTCTACCGTACCTGTTTAAAGGCAAGCTGAACACACACAGCAAAACGCACGTTTATGTCGTCTATCTTTCCGTCAGAACAAACTGACCATCGTACACCGAAGTGAACTGTGCGCACGAAACTAAACTCCAGTGCAACCCAGCCGCGCATTGTGCATGAAGTTGCTCAAATACTGGTAGCTCAGCTTAGCGAAAGCGGACGCAGCTGTTGTTTGGTGGTTTCATTGACGTATACTAGTGCATATCCTGTGCAGCGGGGCAACATAATTTTCTGGTGCATTTTTCGTGCTTTGAATTGACTCGTTATGGGCATTTTGCACTCTCCTAAGGACGACACACTACTGTGTGTAGTTACTCTTCTGCGTTAAGGATCCCGCAGGTCGGAGGGTCATCTTAAGGAGGATACATATATGTAGGCACTGCCGTCTATATATGTAGGGTTTTAGTGGGTATTGCCTTAATCCTTCGGCTCGACTCTTGTCAAGCGCCAAGACTTGCCGTTAGGTGGCTGAGTCCCACACTGTCTGAGCGTTGGCATGTTAGGGGGCTTACCAACTCCTGTTATGCTTTCTCTCAGTCGTACGTAAATGTATTTTAAACCCTAAACCTCCTCAAAAAAAAAAAAGAAAAAAAAGGACGACACACTAACCAGCAAATCCATAGTTAGTACTACGACGAGGACGTTGACAGCAACAACGACAACAATAGCAACAACGACAACAATTGCAGCAGGAGCAACAACAACAACAATAGCAACAACAACAACGACAACGGTGCCGCCACCGGCTGCCGTTAACAACAACAACCCGTCACACGACAGTATTCGATGACGGCCCCGCAACGGTAACAGCAGGTTAACTCTCCGTTAACAGCACGAGGAAGAAGAACAGAGAGAGAAAAAGAAGAAGAAGAAGAAGCACAAGAAGCAACAGCCCGAGTCGAGGAGGTAGAGGTTAGATCGGAGATTGTCAGCACCGGTCAAACGGCAGGCAGGACACTCTTGCTAGCCTAGCAGCAGAAACCGTCGAACGAGGCGAGAACCATCGGCACTGCCACAGTGCTGTCAGGTCCAGGTGTTGCCTCAACCCAGCAGCCTGCAATGGTTCTGGGAGTAGCGCGGCCACTCGGCAGACATGTCGGACGACGGGTCGCTCGCCGTTTGCGAAACTAGTGACGAGACCGGCTAGAACTAACGTTGTAGCGAGGGGCAGACAGTCACGCCTCGTGGCGCGGGAAGTTTTGTTTTATTAGGAGAAAACCAAGCGAGTGGCAGGCAGTGCAGGTGAGACTGGAAAGGCGATGATGGTACAGAGGGGCAGGATTAAAGCCGGTGCGGATGGTAAACCGGCGCCAAAGATCATTTGTGCTAAGTAAGCTTGTAACCGAAGGGCGAACAGAAGCAGCTCCCTTTTCATGCCGACGATACGCTACTTCAGAAGAGAAAATTTTACCAAAGTGTTGTGCATTGATAAAGCCCGGCATATCAAAGGGAAAGCTGCAGCTTTGCTGGCAGCCATGAGCTTGTTACTATCGCTGTTGATCTCGTGGATAATAGGGCTACTTTGCCGAGGTTAAAGCTCAATCGTGAACGAGCAGCCAAACATCCACTGCATACAATGTTTAAACTTGTGGTGTACATTTGTCACTTAGTGGTGACTTAATTGTCCATATGCTGCAAACTTTGGTAGTGACAGGGATCACTGGACCATTCAAAAAAGCCAGGACTGGCATTTTAATACCTACATGCAGTGTAATTCTGATCTTCGCAGGTATAGAACTTTATGTTAAAATTCCTCTCGATGTTACAACCGACAATGTAGTGCTCTACATGGGGCTTCATCATTGTTTCAGATGTTTTTTTGACCCAGACCACATCAGGCCGCATGTCCGTCCCACGACGCCGCCGCTTCTGCGTCTCCATTTTGTTTCAAACGAGTGAGATGCTGTCACTGTGAGGGGCCTCACGAGTCTACTTGGTGAGCGTGCCCTCATCGCCTCCATTGAATGGAACAGCTCTAGGGCTCAGCTTCAATACGCTTTTAAGGAAAAAACCAGACATTTTTCTTCCGTTACTAGGGTGAAAATCTACGCACCTGTAAACAACACCCAGCCATCGACCTTTTCAGCCAAATGGCCCCAAAAGCATTCATGACTACTAAGGAGCCCGTCTCCAACGGCTTCTAGTAACACCAGAGAGCGATTGTCCCTATATAATTGTTCTCGCTATTGCCAAACATATGCTATTGTACCACGCATCATAATGTTAGCAAGTTGGCATTCTCGTGCGTTAACCCTGGACTCCATACAAGCTCTGCTGCCAGCTCATCGGCACTTAAGAATTATCCTCGCAATGTGTAATGTATCTCACGTGATTTCCCTTTTGCCGCAAGGTATATGCAACAATATATCTCCCGAGATTGCAAATCTTATCAACAGCCAGCAGAGAAAGACTACTACAATTCTTAACTGCAGTATTCCAAAACCTCATATTAGTAGTACGTGAGAATTTTAACCGACTCCGAGCGGGAAATAAACCTATAACTAACCCCTTTTTTCAACGTCATCCACGTGGCTAGAAATTGCGTCGCACAGCCTTTTCATGGTTCTCTTAGCTTAGGGGAAAATTGCCCTTGGCTATATTTCTACAGCAAAAGCTCTACTATTCATCGATACAGCAGCACTGCGATACACCGAAACGAGGCCGGTAGTTCTGGACAAATCGTGCAACAAGGGCACCCGTTAGCCAAAACAGGAGTAACCTAGACAAGGTCATTGTTAAGCTAGATTTTAAAAACTCTTTCAACACACATAGAGGAAACACATTCCCAGGAAATTCTCACACTGGGCGGCATTTAACCTGAATGCCGCCAGGTGTGACGTTTGCTTTTAACAAGCCGACACCTATCGGTGCTTCTGTTTCAAGTGGAATGCAATTTTCTGCCAACTGTCAGATTTGTTTTACTGAACATGAATTTGAACTTCTAAAAACGCCAAGTCATGACGACCCTTCGGCATATATTTACCCCAAAAATTTTTTTGATAAAGCTCATGCCAAGGCGGTCTTACTTCACTCGTTCGATGATACCCTTGCGAAGTACCTTTCGGGGTACCCTGAAGGTTGAGCTTAGCAGCGTCTTGGTTATAGACTTCGATACCGACGTTTTTGGGGTAAACTGAAACTATTGTGGGTCTAGCAAAAACATGGCAACCCCTGGTATTAGGGATCGCTTCACCTAGACTTCATCGCAGAGATGGAACCAGCTACAATGAAGGTGGGTCAAATGCCTTAGTTTCTATCACAATTAGCTTCAGACTAACACATTAAGCTAAGGCAATCTTTCAAATAAGAAGTTGATGAGCCAAGCGAGTAGCATAAAAACGCGACTGCAGCGATTGAACCGATAAATGGTAAATGGCTTCAGGGCATTCCCTTGCCGCAGTTGAGGACGATGCTGAAAGAGCACCGGTAAGTTTTTAAGACTCTGCGCAACATCTTAAACCGGGCAGTGCAGTCAGCCCACATCTCTACAGTTATAGAGCAAGTTAGGCGGGTTCGTAAACAGCTAACTGCGACTGGATGTCTCGAGTTTAATTCTATAGAATGAAAGCCGCTGTCTGGTGTAGAATGTCACTGTATCTTGAACATTCCTTTTTCACGCGCAGCCGTTCTTTTTTGACGGTCAGTATCAACTATTTAGGTGTTGGGTCGGTGCTATTTTCGCGATATGCATATACAATATCTCTATATATGTTCAAGACTGCCGTGTTCGAGACGTCATGAATACGTGTAGTCTAGGCCAGTTCAGTTTATTATTATTATTATTTTCAAACACACGCTCCTTACAGAACATCCGTGTTTCATACATCGTTTTTCTTGTTTTACTCGTTGTAATAATATACAACACGGAAAAATAATTTAATAACAAACATTTTTTTGTACATTTGTACACCAGAAGTAATTAAATGTCAGCAAAAATATTTGAATAGCGTTCTCCTTATCAACAGACAAAGATCATTTTAGTTTAGTGAGCTCCTGACTGATCAGAACCTACCCAGATAGCCAATGAGCATAAATAAAACACTTTCTGGGCTGACTCTCAGCCAAGATTTAACGTCCATGACACTGCTTTTTGCATTGCTATGTAGACAAATCCCCATACATACAAATGTGCAACGGTAGAACTCGACCCTGCCTAGAACCTATGTAGGGGGAGACTTCCGGTCGCGAGGCGCAGACAAATGCACCACGCCACCGGGCTCGACAGCCAATGAGCATAATAATAAGAATAATAGTTATTATTATTATTATTATTATTATTATTATTATTATTATTATTATTATTATTATTATTATTATTATTATTTTTTATTATTATTATTATTATATTATTATGTGCCTTTGCCAGCATTTTTGTGCGAATTATCAGGCCAACGGCAATGCAGGCCAAGGCGCTATTTGGTGTCTGAGCATTTTGTCAGCTTCGCTGGATGTCCCTGTTCAGACGTGAAAGGAGCCTCTTTTGCAAGTGGCAATCGCGGCGTGTCGCAACTTCTGCAGATACCGGTCAATAAATGGCTGCATCTTGGCTACGAACTGGCGAGCGGACGACAAAATTCTCGTTCGGCATATGTCGATTATGTACCTCCCACCGGCAGACGAGAACGTCGCTATAAGGATTCAGTCTTGACGCAACGTCGGAAAACCGACCTGTCCTAGGTCAAGACGACTGGGGACTTTGCCATCCTCTGCCGGCATTTAAGGTTGGCTGTGCAACGCGAATGGCATGCAAGAGAATCATTCTGAAGCTCCTTAATATAAACCAGTAATGGCACAACCACTACCAGTTTGTTTAGTCACAAATAACTAGTATCTGACTAAAAAATGAAAAAATAAGCAATGCATAAGTATATATATATATATATATATATATATATATATATATATATATATATATATATATATATATATAAATATAAATATAAATATAAATATATAAATATATATTAGTACAAATACATTAGTATATTATTTTAGATGATTAACTATATTGCTATATCATTGATTGTTCCAAATATTGGTAACACGTTTATATTATTAGAAGTGTCATCATCGTATTTTACATGGCAGCGGAGGAGCGTTCGAACATCGCCGCAGGTAGTACAGGTCGCACGGCTTCGCACAAAATCTACAGCTGCACTCGGGAGATAGTTTGTACAGTTTCTCACGCGTTCATATTCTCACATGGAAGCCACGGCCATCAAACCCATATATTAGACGTGTATTTTTGTAATTTGGTCTTTTCAATGCATTTGACCTTATTTCCTGTGATTCGTAGAACCGAATGCCCAATTTAGCCAGCTTTTGTTTCCGTTGGGAGTCCTATTCGTTGAGCGTATCCGTACTCGGCAGATTGTATGTCCTCCCTCCAAAGGTCTTCTACAAGGAAATGGTTGCAAAGCAGGAGTTGGCCTGCCGGGATTTACACTGGCTGCTTACAGCTGGTACAACGCAACCCTGACGCAATACTATCTTCAAGATCTTCCCAGTAGGATTACGCCAGACCTAGCCTTATATTTCGTTCGAGGCATCTACATACCTATATATATATATATATATATATATACATATACATATATGCATATATATATATATATATATATATATATATATATATATATATATATATATATATATATATATATACATATACATATACATATACATATATAGATATATATACATATACATATATATAACGGAGGCGGCAGCAGCTAACGGTATTCCGAAATGGATAACAAGAATCTTTTTTAGACATATCACAATCATTAAAATATTACTTACGAGTTTATGATGCGATTATTATAGGCATTGCTTGTGGAGGGGGGGGGGTGGTATGCCTGTCAGCACCTGCCAGGAGCGGGAATTAGAACTATGTATTTATTAAGCTGCATGTTCGTGGATAGATGCGTGTGGTAGCAAAGCAGTTGGGTAGCAGAGGTCTCATCAGTATGCTATCAGTGGCGGTTGAGGGGCGCGCTAAGGACGTTGTGGTAGTAGTAGTAGGAGTGCACATAATTACAAACTTTCCGATTGTCCGCAATAGGCTGCTTCATCGTTAGTGTCATCCGAGTCGTTTGCTAGCGGCATCGGCGCTGCTAAGCGTAGCATCGGGCTGTGGCCAGGCGCACTGAGGGTCACCCACTACTATTCATTTGTACGCAGCGAGACTCGCCGAGCAATACCGGATCCACGTATCGAATCGAGCCGTCACATTCTGCTTGATCTCCTGCAGAAAGTATTATAGTTTGCCTGATATATGTATACTAGCGATCATTGTGCATCCGCTTGTGTGTCGATGGAGCTAACGACCTCGCCGACGAGTCAGGGTTGCTTCGTGTAACCGTGCAGTATAACTTTGGAAGCACAGTTAGCAAACGCTGCTGACTGGAAACGAAACTGACCTTCGTAAGCTCTAGAAGGCCAGTTGAAATCTGCTAGCCGACCCTCAGTGAGTGCAGATTCATAGTGTAGATTTAGTTTGTTCTGATAATGAGCTAGTTACATTGTTTGTGCTGCCCGTTTGTGCCGATAGAATGACGCAGCAAAACTAAACCCCGATATTGCGGCAGAGCAGAACGTCATATTGCTGACGATTCGCGATCGGGGTTGCTGGCCGCAATCTAGACGGCTATCTATGGGCTTTAGGCGTCTCCTGCCTTTTGGCTCTTTGTTCCACTGACAAGGGCTTAATATGTGCTCCTGCCATTGCAGTTTCTTTTTACGATTGTCGACGCCAGCTGTTTTGGCACTTTGAACGCTATAAACGTTGGTCACGTACGAGCGAAGCTACGACGATTTACTAAAGTTTGCAGCGGTGGGGTGAAGACACTGCTGCTGCTGACTCAGGCGCAGCTAATTTACAGAACGTCTCTCTCTAATGTAAGAATGCTATGGCAAACAATATTAGGACATGTTGGGAACCCTATTGAGGATTTCGGTTCCCGCTGTCGGCCACGCATAAAACTAGACATTTCCACTTCATCCAATTTCGAGATGTATGCGTTCCACGCTGATTGATCTGCTTAAACTACGCATTATCACAGCGTGCGTAATTCAAGTACGTAGGCCTGATGGTGATGATGCTAATGATGTCGTCGCGGTAAACGTTGGATTGGATGCTTGGTCAACACCGACGGCGCCAGTTGTTGGCTATTCTGTTAATACATTGTGTCTAACTTCATCACAATATCACAGATGGCCCGTGCATTTAGTGACTTTCCGCGTCTTCGTTACTGGGGTTGCGGCATCTTGTATTTCCCGGCATGTCTTTAGATTGCTTCGCTATTGCCTCCAACCGACGCTATCTACGATTGGAGTTACTTTGCAACCCCAGCTGTCAACTCTACCAATTGGATACCAAAATGATTCACTTCAAATGCACGTCCGCCTAGATGTATTGGGTTGTGTGTGCGTAATGGAAAATGTTTGAAAACCTGGGCGTGAAAGTTCAACACATGCGAAAGTAAAACTATAAATTTGCAAACTCTTCTTAATATCACAATAGTCATTGCGCTAGCTAAGGTCGGGTATAATTTTAAAAATGAAAAATTTTCTCCCGATTGCGACGGCACGCTCGGTTTTTCAATCGAGGAATGCGTTCTCTCACAATCGTGCATTCTGTAAACGTATGTCGGGACAGCTACCCCTAAAATCACAATTACCAAAAATTCATTAAAAAATGATCTCACTCCTATATGTAGCATTTCCGCTCCGCCTTTCCATTGGCAAAAATGATTTTCTCACCGAGTTTGACCATACCCTAGCGTTTGAGACAGAAAAATGCTGACACCCTGTATATATGATAGTTACTGATGTTGTTATGATTGCTAACTATATGATATATATATATATATATATATATATATATGATTTGGAAAATGAATTATATGAGTACTAAGAGTGCAGTTCCCGAATTCTTTAGAGCACGCTGTACCACGCGGCGGAGTTATGAGCTACCAACCAATGGTAACCGATGGTATCTTGTCTATTTATTAGTGTGCCGACACACCTGTTGGCTCATTCCGCCAATCGCGCACGCCGCCTGGAAATGGTCTCGTGGCGCCTGAGGGTTTCGAGTGATGGTCGCGCATAACTGCTTACTACGACCACGGACACTACCTTTATAACGACGACGACGGCAACAACAACAACAAAAAAACGGCCGAGACCCTTATAATCGACTACTAGTTAGAATCGTGCTGCAGGCGCTGGTGCGTATAAATATGCACACTGTAGGGTTGACCGTTGACGTTTTTATGCCAGTCGAAGCCGCCATCTAGCGCAAGTGGATTAAGTAACTAATTAAGCCACAGAAGAGCCTGTGACGCCTCCTTTCCTCCACATCCACACACAACCCCAAGCACAACCCCTCAGTTGTCGCCTATCGACAAAGCGGATTGACGCGAGCTGGTCGCGATTGTGAAGCAGCTAAGACAACACGAAAAGGAAAGACGGTGCCCGCTTAGGGGTATACTTGAAAAAGCGCCACTGTTGTTGGTTATCATCAGCCGACAATGGATAGAGCTAGAGCGCCTCTGAGGAGATCTATAAGCCGGGGGCGGGGATGGGGCTCTACTGAGCCACAGAATGGATAGTTGGACGATCACAACTTAGCTACTATTCTACGCCTAGAAGTCAAGAGCAACAGCAGCAACAACAACAACAACAACATATTAAATATGCAGGAATAAAAGTATTCGTTGACATATACGAGCACCTTTCATTAAACTCTGCGCTCCTAATCTTAGTTCTAACCAGTATATCTTCGAGTTGAGCGTATTTCTAGCACATGAAGCTGTTTGCTGGTGGTGATAAACGTGCCATGATACCATGAGTAGAATTACGAGTCCTACGAAGGCTTTTACCACTGAAAGCGGCACACTTGTACATGCCACGCTGTACGCTAGGTCCTACTCGCTCTTCTTCTTCTTCTTCTGCTAGACTAGTGTATATGAAAAGACACGCTCGCGTGTTAATTTCTTCTTTCCTTTTCCCCTAGCGGCGGCGGCGGCTGCAGCAGCAGCATAAGGCGAAGATACTTACCGCAAACGAAGTCAGAAAAGCAATGAAAGCACGAAAGTATATAGATAGCAAAGAGCAAACAGACGTCGAGTGGGCCATCTTAGTTCTTCGTGCTGTTGACGCTATGCGACGGAGAACGCACGCCTCTCTCTCTAAATACAGCGTGGAGCGGTGTACCTCTTTCCTTAACCTCTTCGCCTGCTTCTCGGCAGTGTGCCCTTGATAGAAATCGAGCGCGAGTAGGCAGTAGAGTAAGCGAGGAACAAACTGGAGAAAAGGGAAAAGCGGGAGGGAAGGAAGGAAAACAAACGGGCGGGGGGGCAAAATAACCAGACAGTTCGAGGCCAGTCGACCAGTAGTGCCCTCCACCCCCGGCTAATTAAAAGTAAACTTGGTCGGCTATGATTGGCTGCAGCTTAATCAAAAAGCACCGCGCCTACGCACTACGCGCTGGGCGCTGGTAGTCCTCGAGGACTACTAGCCACTCTGCTTTGCCAGAGTATAACAATTAGATCTTTCTGGCGCTCCGACGGTCGTCGACGTCTTTGTCGTCACAGAACAACGAAGCCTGCTTGTGATAAGCATAATGCGTAGTGAAGCAACGTTTGATATTGACAGAAGACGTTGTTGCTGCTCCTCCTGCGGTTGCTCTCTCTCTCTCTCTCTGATTTGCTACAACAAGCAGCGAGAGGACATTGAGGAGCAGCATTGTCATAGCATTCCCCATCATCATCAGCGGCAGCAGCAGCAGCCACAACAACAGCAACAGCGACAACAACAGCAGCAGCAATGACAACAGCAACAGCGACAACAACAGTAGCAGCAACAGCAATGACGGTGTGTTCTAGACCATAAAATGACTCGGACAAAGCCTTTGGGGCTAGATGCAGCAAGAGATGGACCAGATCGGCTCTCCTGCAGCAACGGCAGAAGTATCAAACAAATGTGTAACATTGTAACATTGCCTCGTTTGCCTCAAGCTACCGTTGTTTAGAAAGGAGGATGAGGACGTCGATTTTTTCGTCGAGTTTGACGGGAAAGAACTACGAATGTACGAGTGTATATACTCTCACGAAGTACTCATGACAATGACAAATTTCTTATGAAATTGCTGAATTCGGACCTCACAAACTGGATGAATGTTTTCCAAATTGCTCAACTGTGGACATATATATATGTACGCTAAACTTATCGACTATATGTGCTATGCTTCCTTATACAGTTATGTACGCGACAGCTCTGAATCTGACGCACACGTCTATTGACACACTGATTAATGCGCGCGCACTTCAAGCAGCTTTTGATAGTGAAGTGATGGAGGAAAACATTTGCTAGCTTCAGACAAAGGCCAGCAAAGCATGAAGTTTGACGACTCGGCAGGAGTACACTGTGATTCGAATCGGCGATGTGAACTGAATTCACAGATGTGCCCCCGTAAAGGAATTGCAGTTAAGGATTCCCCAGCTTCAATTATGCGTCCCAACGGTTCATTTGCATCCGACGATTACGAGAGAGCTTAATTAATCAAGAGCACATTTGCACAAACCTGTACCCCAAATGATGAACTACGCCTGCAGGACTCGAACGCTACGTGAACATGCTCTAGATGGTTAGGTCGGCTTAGCGGTCGTGAATGATGTCGACGTCACACAAGCGAAGGAATACGACATACCCCAAAAATAAACGACTAAATTTATTTTACTAAAATATAGTTTGTAAACTGTTAGAAAGTGCAATTTTCTTGTCTGTATTTAAAATCACTAACACGCAAGGATTTATTTCTCATAATGTGCTTATCGTCCGGGTAAAAGCTGCATGCTTCAACTGTTGGAGTCGCAGTATTAGTGGGCAGAATATGTTCACGCATCATAATATCGTATTGACGCATCTCTCTTTAAAATATAAAAAAAAAAAAAAAAAAAATATATATATATATATATATATATATATATGTATATATATATATATATATATATATATATATCACATATCTTGATTGTAGGTCTGCTTTTAAAGCTAAAACACACCGTAAATTACTCGAAGTACTGCCTAAATTCGGGGGTAGACACCAAACTAGTTGCGTGAATAGATTGTCTGTCCTACGTAAGCAGAACTTTCATGTACGTGTCCATGATGTCCTGTCCGAATAGGCTAAAGCCACCTTTCGTGATTCATAATTTCGTAGAATTATGGTGTTTCTGGAAAGGTACATTCAGCAATTCGTAGAATTGTGGTATTCCTGAAAAGGTGCAATATAATATATTCGCGGTTCCTTGTTCCGAAAAACTGATCAGAGACATCTGTCAACATGAAAGTACGCAGAACACGTCACATCGTTTTAAGACCAACACAGCGATTTGAATTACTTCAGAATTCATATAAATATTTAAAAACATTTTGACGCGTACGTATTAAAACAAGCGGACCCAGCCTGGAACCAGTCAACACCCAGTCTAAAACTAGTCAATGCCGACGCAAAATTGCACACAAATGATGACGTCCACCCCTCAAAATGTTTAGAAGATTAATAAAATAGATCATTACATTTACGCTAGTATCGAGAAACGTCATACTAAACGTCATACTAAAATTTTAAAGATATTCAATGTGTTCCATGTGTTAACGCGTCTTGCAAAATTTTCTTTCTTCTAAAGTTTGTAGCGGCAAAACGTATTCAAAACCATACATTCCCATAGAGAGTAACCAGCCAGCTCCATGGAAGCCTGATGTAAGCTGACTAAGCATGTTCTTAAATAAAGCATATTCATAATGTGTGCTCACAGTTCAAAAGGCGTTTTAGGCATGTAAATCACCGAAGTCAAAGATGTGGTTAATTCTAAATCTATATATTTATATGCATATAACATCACTGAACGGCTGTTCACGGGGAACTGGTAGGCGGCTGAAACAAGCGAAACTTTATGATAGCATATGTAGCAAAAGGCTGCTACAAAGTCCTACTTGCCGAGCTTTCAACAGGTTCAAATAATTAGGTTTTGGTTTGTTCATGGGGCCAACATTGCTGAGCACTTTACATTAGAGCGAACGATTGAAAAAGCCCCCGGCTTTAAAGCCGTCGTCCGCGCAGAACAGCTAAATGACTAGAATAACTCCCTAGCGCTTGACTTAACATATCTATGGAAGTGGTTTTCCGTTACTTCTGCATGTAGTATAACATTGATGCCTGAAACAAACATTAAAGTTAAATGTTGTATATAAAGCTGTTCACTCCTCTTTATTCTTATTAAAAATAAGTTTATTTATTTATATGTATGTATATATATATATATATATATATATATATATATATATATATATATATATATATATATATATATGTATATTACCTTCCGGTACTGTTATCAAATCGTATTACATGTGTTCATTAATTCGGCATTCGTTTCCGTTAATCTTGGACATATATAGAACATGTTGTATATGCATGTTCAGAGAATGTAACCGACCCAGATAGCTGGCGCTCGCCAACACGTTTCATGATAACATTAGGTGTAATTAAGGCCGCAAAATGTGCAGCAACACTCATTGGAAAGGTTATGAAACCAGTGCGATGGCACAGTTTGTGGTGGAGCCCATAGACGGAGAAGCGGGTAAGACGCCTGTCGAAGGGCGGTTTCATCCATGTATTGTTCAACATTGCCGGTGTTTTGTAGAACGCTTCTGACACTTCTCTGATCTTCTGCTCAATTCTCTTTTACGAAATTGTTGCAGTGACGCAGCATTCGGAATTTGATAGCGGTTTACCAGATCTTCGATGAGCGGCGTCGTCCTCGACAGACTACACGCTAGCCTGTTTTGTGCGTTTCTAGGAAAACCCAAAACTTTCTTAGAAAACGTTGTCTTCAACGTGCCGAGAGCACTAAGACTGGATAGGTGTTCCCAGAATATTGTGATACCATATAATCCCATCGAGGCCACTTCCGGGTTGAACAGGTATTACACCTGTATTTACTGAGAGATGCTGCGAAGGCTTTCTTGTGGATTGAGGTCATGGCGACGATGCTGCAACTAGTTCGCTAAGATATGTCTACCGAGGAAGATGTGCCGCGTGGCGTGAGCTTAATCTCCAGATAAGGAAACTCCGAGACAAATAATACAGAGGCACCACTCAAACTAAGGTTAGCACTTTTCTTCAGCCCCCCCCGGATCTAAACTGCATGGCCTTTGTCTTTGTTACGTTTCGATTTCGTTCGGTTCGTCAATCGTTAAACCATTGTGCTCACTGGATGTCTCCAGTAGTGTCAGTTAATTAAACGCTGCCTTGTAGTCCAAAAGTACACCGTACAGAGCTTAATGCTTGACAGTGACCGAGTGCTCAACGTCGTCTAAAAGCTCCTGGGATGCGTTCATTGTCGAGCGTCTGGCGCGAAATCTATGCTGTTTCCGAAAAATGATTCCTCGTGCCTTGAGATATAAGCTAAGTTGGCGTGCCAGGAGGCACGACAAAATCTTGTAGATGTAACTTTTCTCTGCAATGCCTCGAGAATGGACAGAGCGGGTCACCTTTGCCTTTGAGGATGACCTTTAGAAAGCATTCAATTGCACCTGTTTCCAAGCACTTGTTAAAGAGTGCCGTCCAAGAGGGCGCTAGGAGACCACCGCTTTAATATTCATTCCGGACGAGGTCAGGTCCGAAGGCCTTTTTTTTTCATTCTTATTTCGAAATTCCATAAGAGTGAATGAAGTGAATGAATCTGCTGGAATAGTAGACGTTTGTATTCGTCCGTTAATTCACACAGAATTGTTTTTAATCGCTTAGTGAGGCTCAAACCTAGTCTTTATAACCATATGATTTTCACTTTCCTTGGCAAACTAGATTTTTCCAAAGTCGATCAGCTGTCGGTGCAAGCGACGGCGTCTACAATAAAGTACAATATATATGTAGACGAGCACACCGGTCGTGACAACAACAACAAATTTGGCGACATTTCTAGCAGCTGATCGGGAAGCAACGCGCAAAGCTTATTGCGTAACTTATTTACGTCGGTGCATTTACCGAGCTTCTGGCGTCTCGGGATACCAGTGCCCTCACCTCCGTAATTTACTTTAACTGTTAAATAAGCTGGTACATGCTTATTGAATCTAGTGACTACAAGTCCAATCACTTGTCCGCCATATTCGATGTCTTCTTCAGGACCGGAGCGAGACATTGTGGAGAAGAACCCACCCCTCCCTCTGCGGATTATCGCCAGGTCCACCGCCATCGGAGTAAAACAATGGCGGCGATGGAGTAGTACAGATTAAAATTCGATACTCCTCAAGCACATGGCAAAAGCCAGTTGTCTGAGAAGACGCAACAATATCAAGCCTACAGTGTAACTCTCCGGCCAGAACAACTGGTACACCAGTTGGAATAATCGCAACGGCGCGACCAATCTTTTCTAAGACATCCTCAACGGAGTTCCGGCTGCCATTACTGTACATCCCAATAAAAATATCGGCCAGTAGGCTCCTTGTCTGTTGGAGTCACGGGGGCCGACCGGCAGAAAGTCTCCTCTAATTGGCCGACCGTGCGAGGGCTTTAAAGAAAGAAGGCAGCAGTGCGAGTAGTATTTATTAACATCGAAACGCTTAGTAGTGAACAGCTCCATCAAAAAGTCCAATATTGTAACCTGCGAGGTCGCTGTTCGGAACGACCGAAAGCACTGCCCGTATGCCCTCACAATTCAACTGGCACACCCTTAATTGAGCGGTCGCCCTCTGCAACCATTCGACCGGTAGTTACGGCTGTCGGGCTGGTCGAGTCGTCGTGCCTGGGTGTTTTTCTGTTTATATATATATATATATATATATATATATATATATAAGATTGTCCGTAAGGCTATTGCTCATGTACGGTTTTTTCATGTCATGGCAAATTTTTATGCACTCCGGCATTTGCCTTGTCTAAATTGGAAACCATGCAAACCAATTTAAGAGCGGCCGGTCTGGGTCTCGAACCCAGTCCTCCTGAATTCAAGGCAAAGGGTTTGCCACTAAGCCATCTTGCTCATAAATATTTATATATATATATATATATATATGTATCCGGTCACTCCGAAATTCGTTTGTGTGGTTTTTAAGTTAGACAAAACAAATGCCGAAATGTACTATAATCGACAATGATCGGACAAAAATCAAGGAGCATTGATGTCACAATAAAAGAGGTATACGAGTATGTATATATATATATATATATATTCGTGGTTAATATGGTAATTATATATATATATATATATATATATATATATATATATATATATATATATATATATTCGTGGTTAATATGGTAATTCAAACAGCTAACTGTGCTTACACAAAGTAATATTGTTGTCTAGATGCTCCAGCTTTATGTACACTCGTACAAATTCAATAACGTAGCCTAAACAATAACATAGCCTGTTACAAATTATGCTCACAAGTGCCTAGTGAAAAAATATACATGTATTATATTTATAATATGTGATCGTAATGTTATATATATTTTTAATGGTTTGGCTTAATTCGACTGGTATTCTGGATGGGGATACGCTGGTAAGAGGGAATTGATTTACCCTTGATGTTGTTTACATCACGGCTGCCTTCTCCGATTTCTCTCTTTTACACCTGAATGCACGTGATATTAAGGCTCCTGGCGGAGGACGTTTTCACGCGATTATTAGTCCCGCTGAATAGCTTGATTACCCAGACTCTGTTTGCATATCTAAATCATAGCTTCGATATGATATGAGGGTTACAGTAAGCGTTTTTCTTACTCGCGTGTGTTTAGGGATGGAGGCAGTGCTATTGTATAAACTTCCGATTCTATTGAGGTATATGATGTCCTTATTTTGTTCTCTTCACCGGATGAATCTATTCAGGCAATACATGTGATGACACGTCGGCGCGTACAAAACACCTCTCAGGTATATCTGTTTATGCAAATAATCGTTCATCTGCTCTCCCACGTCTGCAAAAAGATCTTGACTTGGTTGGCTGCAAGTATGTTTGTGAAAAGCCTAACCAACACCTAAAAGCGATATACTACAAGTTGGTGTTCAGACGCAGGGCACTACTTACGTCCGAATTCAGGGAGTATCGTCGCAAACGAATAAATTAGGCTTTTGGTGGCTTTTAATTCGAATAGGTATGTCAATAAAGAGACTGGCCGTTCTCCAAAGACTAATGCTTCGGAGTCCATCATCGCAACCGACGGCAGCACCATATACGTCCCTGCTAGTCTGTTCTATTCTGGCACAATAATTTGCGACTATTGTCGATTAGACAGTTGCAGGTCTTGTCCTTCCTCGTAGCAACTTGACGCCATTTAGACAAATCGGTCTTTGTTCGAGGAGATCTACTGATGCATTTATATATGCGACCGTTCTCGACCGCCTTTCGTTTTTCAGTAACCGATTTATCGCAATTGCTGTCGATACGAGCAAGGCATTTGACTTTGTCAATTTTGACATACTTCGCTTAAGTCTTTGCTACTTAGACTTTTTTTGGTGAGGTTGGGGAAAAATGTGCTCCTTAGACTTAAATATTGGTATTTGTTCTTAGTTTCAGTCGCACCTTCAGGATCGAGTAATTACTGTCACGGGGGCCATTCGGCCTTATGCGGCCGTTTCTCAATGCGTCTTAGGAAACCTCAAGGATCTGTAATGAACCTGTCCTGTTTTTAATTTATGTCGATATCGGTCTATGGAGCCTAGATAGGTTCTACCGTGCGGTATCTTATGCTAACGACTGCACGCTGCTTGTTCCTTTGTCTAAAGATAACTCGCAAACCGGTTTGGATCCTCAAGTTTGTGGACTTCAAGTCCCTATCACCGTGGTGTGTAAGGCGCGCTACCAGGGCCCCATTTATGCTACTGTAGTGTGATTTAGGGAAAATGTCATCATAGCACTTCAGTCTTCGCAAAACAGGGCTATTCGCGCTTTATTTGATCTGCGACCTAGCAAATTAGTCGGCTTTCTACTTAGCTGCCATTTTCATTAGCAAATTCATCGATAATTTTCTAAAGCCAAGCAATCTTTTTCCGACCACACCTTCTATTGCGGCACCATACCTACCTTATAAACAGGCGACCTTACATCGCTATTACTTTTTCGCCAACACGCTTTCTTGGAAATAGACCATGTTGTCACTCAGTCTACTGTTTGGAAGAAAAGTCCTTCTGCTATTGCCGCCATGTTTGATCCTTTGGCTTTCAAAAGAAGACTTAGGAATTTTTTTTCTCGTAGTTTCCTTTTTCACCGACGTCCCTTCTGTGTGTTGGCAATGTGCCTTTTAATTTAGGCTTGAATTAACTTTACTCTAGTTAAAATTGCTGCACTACCATCTAATTTCTGTACATATTTTTTTTAATAATTGATACTGCACTACCATTATCTTGAAATGTTAATTAAATAAATTACTATGCGTTTTTGAAAATTTTATATATTGTTCTTTATACCATTTGTATCCGCCTTATTGAAATGTTATTATTTTGGTTAATATATGCTTCTATTCATTTCGGCGATCACATGATCTCTGATCTAGCCCTTAGGCAGCCTCCTGAAGAGGCTGCCTAAGAGCTAGATGCAAGAGGCTGTATGATTTCGAGTGTATTTGCACGTACTCATGATAGCTCATTAAGCTATATATAAACTCACTCATTATTATTATTATTATTATTATTATTATTATTATTATTTATACATGCCTACTAACTAATACGTAGGGTGCTGCTGTGTCTGACAAAGTCTTTGGCGCCGCGCAGCAGCGTCATCAAGGAGTCGCTTTAACGACGCTGTGTTATAGCGGCAGAGCAGTTTTACGACACGAGGAGATCCCCGATTTATTTTTCGAAAGGTGATCTCACGGTTTTTATCTTTCTCCTCTCTCTCTCTCTCTCTCTCTCTCTCGTATTATCCGTCCCTCCCTTGCTCCTCCTCCCCCTCCTCCTCCTTCTTCTCCTTCTGGGACTTTTTTTTTGTCTCCCTCGCGTTGAAGTGATGTCGTCGCACCGGCCGGGGCTTAAGGACCGGGGGGAATGACCGAAGGTGTCGAAGAATAACATAGCACAACGTTAGCTGAGCTGGGAAGGTGGGGTCAAACAGCCGACAGACAAACTTTCCGGCCTCACTACTACCCTTTTATCTTGCCCTGCCTGCTGGTGGCCAGCGACGCTGGCGATGGCGCTTTCTTCTGCCCTCTGCCTTCTTTCTGCCTGTCCAGCCAGACGAAAGCGACGGTAGCGACTCATCGTTCGCAGCTCATTCGTCGGCTCACTAGAGAGTTAGTTGGGCAGTGGAAGAGCTGGCTAAGCTAGAAAGCCGACTTGGGGAGTTATGGCGGCACAGCGAGCCTTGTTGTTGTTGTTCTGCACGATGAGAATGAGCCCCCTTCATGGTGGAGGTGGCGGTGGTGAGTGTGGTGATGATACTGATGAAGATGATGATGGTCATTGGGTACTGCTGCGGCAGCTGCTAGTGGGGGCGGGGTTGCTGCTGCTGCTGCCGTTGCGAACGGCAGAAACAACTACCGCTACGTGCCATAGTCAAACCGACTGGCCAAAGATTGTGAGGTAACCTTCCCGTTGCCCTCTCTCGTTTTTCCTATCTAGATTCTGCCGTCGGCCTCTCCCTCTCTCTGGCTCTGCGCCTATTTCTTCCGTTCTTGTGCAAACCATAACGACGATAGCAGCAGGAGCAGCAGCAGCAACAACAACAACAACAACAACAATAGCAACAACAGCAGCAGCAACAACAACAACAACAACAATAGCAACAACAGCAGCAACAACAGCAACAACAACGATGAAATTGATGACCGCACGTAGACACACACATAACTACGTTTGTGTATAAATTTATAACAGGAAGGGCTATCTTTAGTACTAATAGTAGTAGCAGTAGTAGTAGTACGCGCCTCTTTAGCCCTACTGATCTCATGTATCGAGCCTTCTAGTCACCCACGTGTGCACTTACTTTACGAAAAGCCTACCCACGTTTAGATGGTAGAAGGTGGGCGTTACGTGAAGTGAGTGTCCTGTCTACTCCGACGACATCTTGTCCATGCAAGTCCTTCTCCGTCCTCCCTGCTGGGTGGCGCGGGGACAAAAGTTTGGCCGTACATTCGTTTCCTCTTGCTCGTTCTAACTCTCGATCCTCTCCCCCTATCTCTCTTTCTTTCTAGGACCTTCTGTGGCACAAGTCTTGGCTGATTCGTCACTGATCGCTGCCTAACCAAGTTCGGTACAAGCCGTGGTCGGCGAGGAAATCGCTTGACCGGAACTTCCGTTGGCTTCGATAACCTCCGCTGGCATAACAAGGGTAACATTTACACCGCCACTGTCAAAACAACAACAACAACAACAAAAATGCAGCGCCAAATCGCCAAGTGCGAGTTTCATGCCCCAGTTACCTTAGCTGGCTCTTTCGGTTTAGAAGAACGGGCTTCACAGTGCCAGGGCCAGCCAAAATTTCGCAGAACACTTTGAGGTCGATAGTTCGACAATGTATAAAATCTAACTCACAAGTGTTGCTTCTGCAAAATCAGTACATAATTTTACAGGATGTTCAATTGGCTTATTCTTTCACCCACAAGCTCAACATTCTGTACTGCCCCATCTAGATTTTAGTTCGCTGTATCTTTGTATCCAATTTTCATTTGCCCGTATATGACTCTTTACCCCCCAATACCCTCGCTCTTGCCCAGTGCTACTTATTATACCCAATATTCTTATCTGCGGATTTTATTCTGCAGTCCCGAAAATGTATTCTGCAAAATTTTGTTTTTACCGTAGCCCCCTCCCCGCCCCGTGCTACTAGTTGAACAGACAGATCGCCAAAAAACGCAATGATCTGCTACCAGGTACTGGCAAAAAAACATTCCTATCATAGGGCAGAGAGCAGAGAAGCAAGAAGAGCTTTACATTTAACAATTCGAAATAGTAAAATAGACCACTAAAACTCATTATGCGAGGAGGTCAAGAAAAACCATTGGGACAAAGGGCATACGCGTGGGTAACGAAATACGGCACTACCAGTAGACTGCCTGCCTATGACTGCGCTCTTCCCGCAAAAACCCCGGCCGCAGTCGATGCGAGACCTTTAGGAGACTTCTGATCTCATCCTATTCCAGGCCTTGGAAAGCACTTTTGATAGTCATACCGAAACTCGGTAAACCACACAAAGGCTCCTCGGCATACCGCCATACAAGTATACCTCTCCTACCTATTCAAAGCAGCTGACCACATTATTGACGGACGACTAGTGTTAGAACTAGAAAACAAGTAAGAAGAACTATAGGAAAACCAGCACGGTTTCCGGGCCGTCACTTCACACATAAGGTTATCAGCAAAGTTCTAAACATAGCCCCTGATACAAAAGGGGGACATGTGCATTTAGGTATACATGCCAAGCGAACAATAACTCAAGCTATAACACAGAGAAATGCACCGACGGCAAAGCGATTACATCGCCTGGCCATCCTTTCAGATCTCAAAAATGCCTTTAAAACGTTTTCGTGATGTATACTGTGTAGTCACGGCCGGGGTTTCCCAAGAGTCCGCACTGGGACAAGCCTCATGGGCTATTTCCTACAATAGAGAGAGTACTTAGACTCTGGGAGTGTATTCCGTTGCCTAAGCAGACGATCTGGCGCTGTTTCTTTTGCCTGAGACGAAGATCTGCTTAAAAGAGCAGCCAACGGAGCGGTAGTGGATATCCGAGAATACCTTCGCACGCTAGGCCTCAAATGGGCTTCACAAAAATAGTAGCAAATATTTTCAACCATCTGAAGATGGGGCTCTCACAGGAAAACCTCATGTGCGCTCCTAAAGCCTCAATAAAGCTGCAAAGAATTGTCTCGCGGACTAGAGGAGCAATTGGCGCCGTCTCTTAACATCAGTTGTAATAACCGTCATGCTATCTGCCTTACGTCTGTGGAAGCGCACGACTGCACGGGTTACAATACGCTTCACCAAATCTTCAACCTTGTGGCGCTCAACATCGCACGGCGGCCACAGCAACCCTGACTCTCTGGGACTTAGAAGAAAAACTAGCCTAAAGGATCCCCTCAACTGCCGGATGAAGGGACTACTAATTTAACACTGGGAAGCAATCCGTCCGGGCCACCCTGAAAACTGGACAAAATCAAGTCTCCAATCGGATCTTAAAAATAAGGTGCAGCTTTAAACGCGGTCCGCTCGAATGTGCATGTAAGCTTGGTTATTTAGTTAAAATTAAAATTAATTTTTTTGACTGCCTTTATTTCACAATCATGCATTTTGTAAACCCTTGTTAGGCCCTACAACTGAGAAAAATGTCCATCTTACTCCTATACGAAACATTTTTGCTCCCTCATTGGCAAACATGATTTTCTCACCGAGTTTAGCCATACACCTGAGTTTTGGTCGACATTGTACGGACACCCTGCATATATATATATTCTATATATATATATATATATATAAAGTCCGCTTGGCATGCGTTATAAACTTTCATAGTAGTTATTCAATCAGAAACACATCGCGAAACTATGGCACGGTGGTGGCGTGACAGCGACCAGTCAATAAATGCTTTCATCCGCTGCTATCAACATATTGACACATACTTCTACTGGAGGAAACTTTGGGCTACTCGAATAACAGGAGGAGGAGGTGCGTATATGTGTGTGTGTGTGAAGTTTGGGTTTATATTCCATTCTCTTACAATGACAGCAATAAGGTAGCACACTACTGTAACTCAACAAACGACTACGCACATCGTCGATAAGACAGATCCGTCAGAGAGGGCCCGTCAAGTTGCCCGTCTACTCACACTGGTCGTGTCAAGTGCTGCGCGGACTTCAGCGGAAAAGGACGTCACAGCACAAAAACAAGCCTGCAATATGGCCGAGCAAGATGACGAGTTCGCAGACGAGGTAAAAATGACTACGATACGAATGAGAACGACCCCAAGTTTGTTTTTGCTTTTGGATTTGGTGGCAGAATGAGAAGCACATGGGAAAAGGCAGGACGACGAGCCTTTCCATCAGCAGTTTGGTCCACCATCTTCATTTCAGTGCGGTCTTTTCGCTAGTCCGCCGGCTGCTTTTTTCCCTACTCCTCCGCGTCTCATACGCGCACGAAGATAACGATACCTTACCCTTACCACCA
This sequence comes from Dermanyssus gallinae, assembly GCA_003439945.1. NCBI lineage: Eukaryota > Metazoa > Arthropoda > Arachnida > Mesostigmata > Dermanyssidae > Dermanyssus > Dermanyssus gallinae. The sequence continues at coordinate 141,549 of QVRM01006149.1, forward strand.
CACACCATGCACACTACCATATCGTGGTTGACGCCATCCGTCGTCATCTGAACAGAACGACAGCAACAAATCGATACGTTTTTACGTGCCGCATTGGCCAATTGAGTGCCCCGCGCGGATGGGCCGTGTGGAGGAGATCCCGCGTCAGGGTATGCTGTCAACGGGCTTACTTCTCAAGGTGAACTTCGGAGACAGACCACGACCACCTACGTTTTTTTATCTTCTTCTCATTCTCTTTCTCCTTGACCTTCACCGACCGACCAGTTGGCAGTCGACAGGGGACCGTACCAGCCCTCCCGTGTTCCGAGCCCGCTTAGCCTCCATAGACCTCCAAACATGGAAAAGCTGGACATTATGACGAGAGAAGACGGTATAGGAGTGATCGACGAAATAGGAAAAGGTCTAGCAAATATAGCAGTCGAAATACTCAGCAGACGAAAGTGGAAAACGGCCGTTAGCTAGCCACGGTGCTGCCAAACGTGCTGGTTAGAGGCCAATCACGTTCACTAAGCATCGTCGAGCACAGTCGAACAAAATTATATATATATACTAACCTAAAAAAATCACCTTCATTGTCGCATAAAAGGTTGGGAGATTATGGTCATGTATATATATATATATATACACATATATATTAATATATATATATATATATATATATATATATATGTATATATATATATATATATATATATATATATATATATATATATATATATATATATATATATATATATACATTTTTTGGCATCGTGAATTTTCTTGGGAACTTTGGTAAACATCATCGGCTGGGTGTACGCGAGAGCATGACCGGTGGACTCCTCTATACATCTTAAAGGCAAGTTTTGCGCTGTGAATATCTCTTAGCGGCAAAAGCTTAGAGTCATGAAGAGGCTCGAACCGAACCGCTACGGCGCAAGTTAACAACTGCCCTGAGGGCATCATTCTAAATGGCTTCTGCCATATTTTGCTCCATACCCCTATTATGAACATCCCCAAACAGAGATATCATTACAAAGAATTTGCACTAATATCACCTTATACACCATAAGAAAGTCCTCAACAGGCATTCCTAGTTCTCACACATTTGATAGTAGGGGAGACTGCCATTTCCGTTCCATTGAGCTTCAGCATCTGAGTCTGCGTGGCCCTTTGGGCAGGGCGAAACAAAGTGAGTCCAGTTTTTGTTGCATTTATCACCACATCAAATCTTAAAAGAACACATGAACAGCATACTCCAGTACATTGCATTCTGTACATCAGCCTGTATAGCAGATGGTTGAATACGATAAGGTAAGGTCGTATCATCAGCATAGACAATGGGTCTAGAGGACCCTCCTAAGATATGGTATATATATATAGCAAAGTAGGCCTACCGTGCTAAACGTAGTACTGCTATATTTGTGTCGTTTATGCAGGCCGGCAAGTGACGCTAGTAAATTTATTCCTGCAATAAAAGTCAATTCAGTGAGCTATCACTTGGGTATCTGCGTGCTTTGGTCGCGTTCTCTCGAGAATAGCACTAAAGCTGCCAATGTTGGAGCCGCTTTCTTGCCTCGTAGATCACCTTCACTGCTGCCAGCCAGTAGCGAGTTGTTAAGGTAACCCTAAGCATTTGCCACAAGTAAAAGAGCAAGATAAGGTTGATTTATAACATGTATGCGCATAAATATGGAGAATAAAAACAATGGAGACATTTATTTGATTACTAGATTCGCGTTGCCGCTTTTGTCGTATTTGATTACTGGACTCGATACTTGCAAATCGATGCTGGCACGGGACTTGTTTGTCATCAGCCCTTGCATATCTGGGAATTCGACAAATGTCTAGGCGATATGCATCTGCATTTGCCGGATAATATAGGTACGGCAATAGTAGGTCGAAGTTCATGAACTCATTCTCGCGCACCCCGCCTGAGGCTATTATTTGGCAGCTTTAATACGCCTAAAGGCATCTGATAGAGTAACTTCAGGCTGTCAGACGGCATGATTTGGATCCCAGAGTTGTTAACAAGTTAGAGAACGACTTTACTCCATTGTTGCCTGTACACCACTTTGTTCGCAAAGTATTCTGCATTGAATAGAATGCCGTTGACGTTCTATTTTAGGTAGCATACATGGCATTCGACAATATGTTGGCCTGCTAGTAAAACTTGTATCTAGATTGTAATTCATGATGGAAGCAAGTATGTTTGAAAGAATAGCGGGTAACTAACTACTTGTTTGTGAATTCGTCTACACATATACGCCGCGCAAGTACTTTCTCAATTTGTTCTGAGAGTGTGCGTTAGGTTTTTTCTAGAAAAATTATTAATCAAATTGTGAATGTAAGCAATGTTAGGAAGTGTATACACTGGTTTCTCTCTGAGCACATGAGGAAATGCGTAGAAGTCTGGGATTAAGGGTGGGTTTATTTTAGCCCCATTTAGCAAACGTCGGCATCGTAGAATTGAAGGACAACATTTTTAAACACTATGAAGTAAAGTTAAAATGCGCAACCGCCTCCATCTGCTCGTACGTCCTATTGTGTAGAAAGGAATTATTGTGCATATTTAGATTTTATTGTTGTCATTCTATCACTTTATGTAAATTATTAAGCTATGATGTACAGATAACTATACAGAGTGCAAATAACCTGGCACATATATATATATATACAGTTTGCTTGTTGGTTAAAGTCTGTTTGTGTCAAAATGTATAAGAGACATATTTATGAGTTTTCTTAAAACATATTCATTTTGTTTGGGTTTCCATATAGACGAGTAAGACAATCGTGATGAGCTGACAGAAAACGCGTTTACGTAAATTAGGGCCCGCAAACAGAAAATGTAGTTAAACAGAGCATTACCTTAAAGGTAGAACACCTAAGGCGGTGCAAAACATAAACGGTTACCAATTCTACAACTTGCCAATAAAGTGAAAGCATGCAGGCGATTTTAGAGCCTCCAATAAACTTGGAATTAAACATATGATTTAAGCTTTTGTATTGGTAGCTGCTCTATTTATGCTGCTTATTTGTCACTCCAAAGTCCCGCTTGTACTACTTATCTGTGGTAAAAAAAGTAGAGTTTTTTAAATGCCATAGGCAGAATAAAGACTTTCGTCAGAACGCGCAAGCAGTCCACATTACAAGCACGCTCACGGAATGGCTGGTTGTGTTGGTAGCGAGATGTTAGAGCCGGGGTTTATTATTATCCGGGGTCTATGAAACCAATTTATACGACAAATATGGTGTTTTACTTTCAATGGCTTTAGCAAGGTGAAGCAAAACTATTCCAGACAAACCGCAACCGTCATTAACGAACATAAAGCTGTCTTTCATAAGAACAACGCATTTTCGTGTGTATTATAGTCGTTTAAAAAATATTTACGATTTAGGCCTAGAACTCATTAGACGTCTACTATGCTGGACCCTGGACCTCGCTTTTTCTCGCTTTATATATATATATATATATATATATATATATATATTAGACTACATAGTTGTCCTACACCGAAAACACACAAACAAGTGTACGTCTTTAGTAAAATGTAATCTTCACTATTATGATCATAATAATCATCATACAACCTAATAGGTAGACTGTGACAATTTTACGTCATGGGTGTGTTTTGCTTAGCGTACGTTTAAAATCTATCTTTCTCTGAATTCCTAGAGGAGCTGTTGTTCGGAAAACATAAGCTCGTTCAATTTTCTCGTTATTCGGACTGATACACACTAAGCTATACTTTATATTTGAAAACTGAAGATGACACGTACATCGTCTCCTAACTGATCTCGTATCACAACAAAACGGAATCTTACAGTTTTCATTGGGGGTTCCAACATGTCTGAGCTGCTCAACTTTAGTCCAGTAATGTACGTCTTCTATATAAAATGTGCGGACCCATCTAACAACATTTACGGATATGCATTGATAAAGCCCTTTCGAGACACTTACTTACGCGCATATTTCCGGCAAAGCAGCTACTTTAAAGCGCTTTCTATTTAGATTCGTTTACGTCGAAAAAAAACAACACTGTCGTTCCGTATTACTTCTATGTTGTCGCTTCAATCAAACACTCAGGCTGCACGTTGACTACGAGATAGCAGGAGAACTGTCGAGGTGTCTAAAACATTTGGCGTGATTGTTAACGGAAACAGTAAATGAACCAATTTGTTTTGGCCATCCTAACGAGCTTCTAGCTATGATAGACTCGTTGGAGCTCTGCGGCATCGTAACGACAAATCGTCTTACTCAATCGTTTGCCTATCGTAACGCTCTCCCACGAAATGTTTGTGCGGGCTATCGCAGCCTGCCGTACTTTCGACAAAGTGCTATTCAGTAGAAATTGGTTCACCAAGACGTCTTAACAAAACCGGCTTTTCGGTCGATAGTGATTTTCTTGTCTATGAGGCATTTTATGTGCCGTTGTTAGTACTACTATGTATTATTACGGTTTTTTCATCTGGGTCGATGGCTATACTATATACGCATTTAGTCAATCAGTTCATCAAATCATTTGAAACGATACAACGAGATCCTGTGGTAGATCTACTATATACTGCTCCGTCCTACCTACTATCAACGTGTAGGCTGTTTGAATACGCTCCAGAGCGGTTACACTTAAGATGACGAATAGCTTGGGTTACACCGAGAGTGAGATTTGTAGTGGCGGTGGCTTAGGCGGCTAACGCACCGTTCGAAACGGGGCGTTGTCATGGCAACCGCGGTTAGCAAAAACAATCGCTAGTTCGAGCCCTGGCCGTGCTGGTTGAATTTGTTGGACGTGGTTGTCATTGCCCTGCGGCTGCTACATACCTCTGCTGGAGAAAGCCTATATAATTCCAGTACGAGAACGCGATGACGATAGATGCATTTTAGACGATATCGTGCCACAGGCAACTTAGCCCATTACGAGCGTCTAAACATGTGGTTGTCAAAGCGTTAAAAAAATATATTCCTCTTCCGGATAATGCCTTAACGATTGGTCTGTCGTGAACCTAAGGTTATACTTGTATTCATTTTCAAAGAATCTTGTTGCCGAATTCTCGCCCGCCGACAGTTTAAGGTTTGCTTCCGCACTGCTTGCCCTCCGGAGCACATTCGTTCATTTATATTAGCAGAAACTACATGCGTCATATTAGGCTTGTAATATAGAAGTAACGGTTTTTTAATAGAAACAATCATGAGAGCCGAACAAACTTAAATGTAAATTGTTTGCAGGTCCTAAAGTAAGCAACCTTATGAAACGCAATAAATTGAGTTGAATAAATTAATATTTGACTAACATTCGGCTTTCATAGTTCTGGGTTCTTTGTCTATTAGGCACCCAGAAATCGTAGAAAGTACATCTAGATAATGCAGTTCAGCATGTCTATCGCTTTCCAGAATACTTTTCAAATTCATAAATTGTTGATGCTCTAAATAATCTCTACGCTGGTAATTGTACATTTATCCACCTTTCCTTTTCAAACATTCTCTTACAGGTCTCGCGGGCCACCATTCAAAGTACCACTACCTCTAAGATTGATCTGTTCTAAAATCAGAGCCTGACATCTAAAAACGTTTAATGTTCACACTAACTCTGTACCCTCAGCGCCATTTTTACGCTCTGACAACCACATTTTTCACGCTCGTAATGGGCTAAGTTGCCGCTGGCACTGTGACGTCTAAATGCATCTATCGTCATCGCGTTCTCGTACTGGATTTATATAGGCCTTCTCGATGAACTTGTAGACCGCTCTAATTTACCGCAGACAGTCGCCCTGGAAACGTTTTGGCACAAGTTTTTTTTAAAAAGCTCTCTAATTTCCAGATAATTTTATTTGTTACCAGCTATGACTAACCAGGCCTAGAAGTAGTCTCTTCGCCCATGTCGTCACCTCACCACCTGCTACAGTGTTCACGGAGTTCATCATCTAGACATGCCGGTCTGGTAGGCTTTATTAACCCGAAGAAGACTGCAAATGTTGTCGTTGTGACGTTTATGTCCCTTGTATCACCTAACCGACTGCACTAAATCCGTGTCGCTCTTTTAGTTACAGCAAAAATACTAATAAACCATTTTTACCATGTTTGTCATACATATTATGTTTATAATTACATTAACCTAAACAGAGTGATTTCTAAATAAATAAATAGACTATGTCTATATTCCGCTTAAGCATTAAATGTTAAATATATATATATATATATATATATAATTTTTGCATATGTTTTAAACACTGTTTATATATATATATACACTGTGGGGTGACTCATCGTTTTGACTTTTCGTACGCACATGTATGTTTAAATGGAAGGTAATAGCTTGTCAACCTGTCGGGCACGTCGATCAAACCTAATTGATTAAGCAAATTAGGCAGCTTTTCGCGATAAACATATTATCGCCCCTACAGCGGCCCTGCCTGCAAACGGCTGCTAAACCCATTACCGGTTAAGAAGAAACTGCATCATACATTTGCGGGGTCGCCGCGTGTACTCTCCTTTATATGAGTCTGCTACGTTTGTTATTATTATTATCATCATTTAACTCTACTCTCGGTATAAGCGCGGCATGTTCCCACCGTCTCGAAGAGATCGTACAGTGACGTACGCTTAGGCATGATAGCCAAAGTGACTGTGGCTATGTACCTCACTCCGGTTAGGCCCCTGTGTATGGTGGAAGAACAGGAGCTCTTTTTCGTCACACGTACTGGACAACGCACGTACTCACTCAGCCATACTCTGAGCGAGATATACGTTACCTGCTATGTGCTATGTAAATAGACGTTTCCATATGCAGACTAGACGATCTAATGGAACGCAGGACCTACCCCCCCCCCCGCCTGTCCCAGCCGATACCTTAGGATTGCATACGCTTTCGCGCGCAGCGAATCGCAGGTGTTTGATAGTGCGGAATGCGACGCCAGGAACGCAAGGCACCCACCGACGCGACGCTACGTACGGTAGCGTATTGCCTACCGCATACGATAGTCTGCTACACGTTGGCACCCGCCGGGCCAATCGATCTTCCACGTGCGCCGTGCCCACCCGATCTAATGGAGAGTAGAGGACAGATTCAGTGAGCGAGCGTTTCGGCTTTCAATTGCTCCCGCCCCTCACCCCTCCCGCCGCCCACTCGCTTTCAATGGCCATTCTTGTTTGCCGACTTGCCGAGGAGCTTTTGTGGGCTCTCTGCAAATCAGCGGCTCTCCGCTCCAGCCAGACGAACCCTTGTCGCTTGTTCGATGTGGCAGAGAACCCAGTGGGTAGCAGTCCACTCAGTCCTGTAGCTACTGCCCTCCGTTAAGGTTCGCCACGGTGCCGTAGTTTGCATAGCGCGTATTCTCCAATGTGGGTCGTGCGTAGCGCAATGACCTACGGCGCCAATGATAGGAGAAAATTCGCTAGTTGTTGATTTATGGTATAATTTTTTATGCCCGATAGACGCGCGAACAGAGGTGTTTCGTAATGTCCACCACTGCGTGACCTCGCTTCTAATCCTCGCCTTGATGAGCAGGCCGGGGTAGTCTAGAAGGTTTTTGAACCGACTGTTCTATGGCGGTCCAGCATGCCCTGGGCGGAGCAGCGCACATCTGCAATGTTTCTAATAAACCCATCGGCATTTAACTTGAATGCCATTGCAAGAAAATGACGAAAACGCTCTGCTACTGGAACTTACTAGACTTTCAATGCCAAAGTACAATGAAAAACGAAGGACAACCCCTAGGGCGCCTCCCCCTTCCCCACACATCCGGCAGGCGTTGTAAGATCGCCCACCCTGACTGTCTGGTGGGATGCGCAGGCCTTCACCAGCCAAGTCAGGAGACGGGGACGCGACTGGTATTTATTAGGCCGGAGTCCCACACTACCGGCCCATGCTTACATGGAGTAACATCTTTCAGTTAGTCATCTAAAGTTTTCTTAAACTCTAAAAATATGTTGCCTGATTCCACTTCACGGCATGAGCAAACGGATATATAAGTAGTGCGCCATCAGTGAATTGACTGATCGATAAATAATGAGTGAACATTTGTTACCATTTGACTTGTATAGTTGAATTGCGTTCTCCTCATTAGATAGCGTTGTTGTGCTGTTTGTCATTGCAGGGACATCGGTTTACCTGAAACATAATACAATCATGTGTAAATGTCGAACACATCTTCAAGTACGTCATAAGACAGTGTCAACCTTATGTCGAATATGATAACTTCGCTACTTATTTACCATAAGAAAAATGCGCTAAAACACACAGCTCACATAAAAATGTAGCCGAGTTCAGTTTATAGATAAGCAGCTATTACCTATAAAAGCACTAACAACCGCACAGAAGCATAAAAACACTTTTAATTGTTAATAATTGTTTTTCGCATTTTCTATCTGATTTCCTAAACCCCTAGCTCAAAAGGCCTAGCGTTGTCTGTTGCTAACCGTTACAATTCGTATACTAATAATATAATTCCTTCCTTAAAAATGCTGCCAAAAGTTTTGACAGTCGAGCAGAAACCTCTTTCATGGTTAGTTTATTTAAAATCCTGCTTTCCGCTCCAGGTCCAATAAAGCATAGTCTATCTAATTTATCTCTAAGAAATTAATTGAAGGGCACCTCTTAAGTGCTTATCCCTTCCAAGCTTCAGGCTCGGTTCCTAGGCATTTTCTTTTGGATATAACGATACAAATATTATCTGTGGACGTCTCTTTCTGTCCGTGTGAAAAACGTCGACGAGTCTCGGCTCAGTGCTGCTTTCAAAGGCCTGGAGTAACGCCGAAGAAGCAGAAACTACATACTCCGTTATAATGTTCAAAAACGCTTTTGTTTCTACTAAGCTACCCTTGTCCAATCTCAAATTAAAATCTCCTGTTAGAATCATCGGGGCCTTTCTCGGCACCGCTTGCACCACACACATGAAACGTTTTGTCGCAGTTCATTAAACTCCAAACGACCTGTCGGTTACATAAGGTGCCACCATTTCCATCTCCTTGACGTTACTGCTACAAAGGTTTCCGCCATTAGTTCTGATCCCGTGTGAGTTTTCCTGTTTGCCATTTCTCCCTTTTCTTATGATCTTCTGTGGAATCTAAACTCATAAAGTGTCCGGCACACGCATCGAAGAGTTCAAATGATTAGGTCCAGACGTCCCCTGGTGACGCCGTGCCTTTGATTCACGAGCCATAATTTTATCGTCGTCTTAGTAAATTTTATTACTATTATACCTTCCGTGCTGTTCGACTGTGTACACTCCGTGGTGCAAAAGAAAGCGGGGATGCCTTAGTTTCTCTGGCTTTGGCACGGAAAGCTAGCTGGATCGACTCTGCGCGCGGGTTGCGTCCACAGAACGTTTTTATGGCTATGTGCTATATCCGCCTACTGCGCGTATGACGCTAGGCAGTGCGGATTCTAAAGGCTTCAAAATAACGCCGTGAAACGATCATTTGGAAGGTCTTGAAAGACTACAGACTATCTCCAATCATATATGTAAATGTCCACAGACTAAGTTTAGTTATAGAACGTTATAGAGTCAAGAGACATATTTCTATGATTATTCATGTCTTCCTCTGCCAGGGGAAAGCGTAACGTGTTAGTTATAACGTTATAGAATCAAGAGACATACGTCTATCTTTGTTCATGTCTTCCTCTGCCAGGAAAGCGTAACGTGTTAGTTACAACGTGTTTCGTATCGGAATTTGCAGATCGCTTTATGTCACCGTTTTCCATATTGTATACTAACCGACGGTGTGCACATCATTGACACTGTTGTACACCTTTATCTGTGATCAGCTAGCTTCGTTCTGCGTTACTATTATGGTTATCTTCTTTGCCTTTTCTATTCTATTTTTGATGTGTTTCTATGTCCGCTGCTATTGCTGGTGCCGTTATTGCTGCTGTAGTTTCTGTTGTTGTTGCTGTTGTTTTTTTGTGATCCTAATCGTCGCGCTATTCTAGTTAGCTCTGCCTGGTGGGTTCGACTCGGCGACTGCTGCCAACGTAATACACGTAGTGACGCGTTTCGCTTGAGTGAGCTCCAATAACGGAGAACACGGGGCAATACAGGAGACTCCTCACGGAAGAGGATGAGGACTAAGAGGGAACGAGGGCTGATTGTGGAGCGAGGAGGTGTGTAGCCCACCGCACGATGGGTTGCGCGAGCGATTGGTCCAATCATAAATTTGTGCGTACGCTCGATCTTCGCTTGCTCGTCTGCGTCCTATTTTTGCCTTAATATCAGCCCTCATACAGAATTATCGTTCGTCTTACATTGCGGCGGCGACCGTGTGAAGGAGTTCCCCCCCCCGCCTAGTCCATAGCCGCCGGGGGCCCCGCCCCGTCCCGCCTGTCCTCTCTGCTTCAATAATTCGCCTGCAGCCTGCGGACGAAGTGCCAATGGCGCTCGTCCTTTGTCTGGACCACATTGGTCGTTGGTGGTCCCCAAAAAAGAATGGTTCTAGCTATAGTGACAACCACTCGGCGTATATCGGAGTTTGAATTTAGCTGACAAAAGTGATTATAGTTACAATCATAGCTATAATCATATTTATTGCATGGACAGTGAACGAATGGTAGTGTGCAAGTTATATTTTGTCACCTTTGATCCATACATAAATTAAGTTTGGCTAAACCCGCATAATTAATAATGCTTGAACGCGCCAATAATGCTCGACTGCAGTTGTTGAATTCATTGTCTCCTCTAGAACAATCGCCACTTAGTGCAGTAACTTTGGGATAATCTCCGTCCACGGACCACATGCCAAAAACTATATTTTGATCATGCACCTCACTGACTGACTCTACGCTTGTACTGAATGCTTATAGTTTGTAAATGTTGTCCCTCTTTTTCAGACCCAAGTAGGCGTTTCCCTAGAATTTTTTGTACACATTTTTTCTAGAACCATTCTCTGATGTTGCCAGAAACATTGCCACCTGCGTTGACACCCTGCGCACTGATGCATCGCGGGTAAAAGTTTCCCGCATTTGGCTCTTATAATCTGTTTGTTGCTTTTTCTCTGTTGGATTAGCTCCCTTCTGTTTGAGATGCCACAGGTTAAGCACATATTCTGCTCTTACCTACATGCTTATGTCCGTGACCCAATTGTGTACCGCTAAAGCTCTCCGACACTCCAAGCGATATGAAGACCGCATTTTTAAATAGAGTAACGAGAAGCTTTCAAATAAGAATACTCCAAAATAGCGACTTTTTTTTCTCCAAGAGCTTTCGTCCTACGACGAAGCAACGCACCAATCAATTACTGCTCTTTTCGCAAACGCTGAAATGTCTTATGTCTTCTAGCTCACAATGCTAACGTCTGTGACCTTGGAAGTTCTCGTCTTACATCTCGTTGTGTCCCTAATAGCGACCTCGACATATTGTATCGGCCTGGCGTATAACGATCCGTCACCTGAATTGCGACAGGCGGCCAATCAAGGCAGAATAGAAAACGCGAGAACAGAGGAGTAGAATATTAGAGACAAACCTAGTAGTCTCGCCGGCCGACTAATTAACTAGTCAATGTATAAGAAACACACACAAAATGGACACTGATTCAGGCGACGTGTAGAGCCCGATGCACTAGCGCCGATCCGCTGGGTGAAGCAATAGGAGGAATATGAACAATATCTAGACGGTGGAAGGTTGGTTCCTATGAGATAATAGCATTTGTTCTGTCCCGTAATCCGAGAAGAGAAGAGAGAGATGAGAGAGGAGAGAGAGAAGAGGAGAGAGAGAGAGATGAGAGAGAGGGATAGAGAGAGAGAGAGAAGAGAGAGGATGAGAGAGAGAGAGAGAGAGGAGAAGGAGAGAGAGAGAGAGAGATAGATAGGGGAGAGAGGACAGATGGAGATATATAAGATAGAGACAGGAGTAAGATGATAGAGAGGTATATATTATATGTATTAATATAATATATATAATAATTATACCACTATATATACTATATATATATATATATATATATATATATATATATATATATATTTCGACATAGCTTTCCAATTCGACTTTGTAGTTTAGGATTTTCGTCTAACATAGACCTTCATCAAATCGCTATTCGTTTTCATGGGTACAACTTTTATTCTATGTTTTCGTATGTCTCAGTGTTATTAATATCAATTGATATCCAGACAGGATCAGGTTTTCGGCGGGTAGGATAGTGCAATCTTGAGTTTCGTTTGGCCTAACGTATTTAGTCAGTCAGCTGCTGCTGCTGCTGCTGCCATAATTGGGTTCTGCAGGGAGCATATCTCGTTATTTTTGTTTCGTTTCAACTGGCTGTTTACATGGCTTCATTAAATAGTGTCAAAATACGGAGCCCTACAAAAACCGGCTAGAATGGCCAGGCGCAATAGTCATTTTCTTCTCTGCCTTCAGCTGTGTTTGGCTCAACCGAGATAGGTATCAGCCAACAATGATGCGTGGCGTGCGATGAAAAGTTTTAACCGCTGCACGCCGGCAGAGGTCCTGATGATTTAAAGTTCAGTCTGTTCTTAGTGACAGATCCTTCTAATCCTTTACTGTGTGTGCGCCGCACAATTGGTGCTACCTAGCCATCGGAACTTCGTTCTACCCATCCTTTATCGGGCCAGACTCTAAGCGTAAGAAAAGCAAAAGAAGCGACATCTCCCACTCGATACTACGTATCCTTTTTTTGCTAAGCGGGGATTGTTAATAGTTACAGTTGGTTGACAAACGTAGAGCCGCCACTGTTAAAATCATTACTTTGACTTTATTACAGCGGGTCTACGCTGCCTGGGTCATTAATTATGTGAGCCATATATTGAGAAGGACAGCAGAGTAAAACGAGAGTAGTTCCGGTGAAAAGAGTTGTAGCATATGTTCAATATTGAGAAGGAACTCTAAAGCTCGATTTTGGAAATTCTTTAACTCTTTAAGATGCGATTCAAGATTGGGTAGTTCCAATATTGTATCAGATGTACAGATTCTTCGGCGAACGTATGTAGGTGGTGGACAGTCTATAGAAAGATCGACAGAAAATCGGTAAAAGCTTATCTTCAGATTTGCCTCCTGGCGTAAGAGCTCTGTCTTAAAGTCAGTAAAGCTTCTGTCGTTTAGCACAGACACTGTAGAGAGCGATCTCGTATAAAAACTACACAACTTCATTCGCGACACTTATTGCTGGCTTATTAAGATGTTTACCCGGTACTCTACTTACTAAGGACGTGTGACACTTTCGCGAGTGCTCCAAGCACAACACCCTGCAGCGAGTTTTTCCTCCGCCGGCTTTACAAACAGGTGTTAAGAACCCGGCGTTCTTCGGCAGTTTTTATTCCTTCCTTCTCTGTCGCTGGTGACAATCCTGACAAACGCCTTCGCATTTTTGTCTTGTTGTTTTCTCCCTATAGTAACGCTTCCTCGGCCCTCTCACAATTGCCTCCCTAAGTGGCCAAGGCATAGGACTGCAAATATGTGACGATGGAGTACCGTTATTATGGTGTCTCTCTCAGGTCCAGTCGCGGACTGTAGGCTTGATCTCAAGACGGTAACATATGTGACCGCCTTGACCGAAAAAAACGCATACGGAACATGTGACCTCAACGTGCGAGTTCATTCTGTGGACCTCGGGAGCAGCTTTGGTACATAGTGCAATTTTGTGAGATACCTAAGCCTTTGCTTACGGAAGTGTAACATTACATCATTTGCGTTAAGACAGTTCGTTGAGCTGGTGGCCATTAAAACATATGAGTTACTGGCAACTTCACGAACTTGGAGTTGTGGAGGCCAAAAAGTTGTGAAAAAGGAAGAGCTCTAGCCTTAGTTCATATTTTCAATATGTTTGTTTGATGTGGTTAAAAAAAGCGTATACGTTATGTGTCTATCCAAAATGTGATTTCTGGGACTTGACGTTCAGAAGAGCGTACGCCTTCGTAAGCTGCATTTTTAGACGACATTTCAAAGAATTAAGTGAACATTTATGTTGCTAAATTAGACGCATTATTAGGCTTAAGGTTAGTTTAAGGTTAGTTAATCCCTGTTTGGCTGTATAGCTCAGCATCTTATATTTCGTTACAAACGGTTTGTCAATGAAGTTTTCTTCAATAATGTATTGTTTGTTTATCAAGTATAAAAACGTAGCTAGAAATGGCGTTTGTTGCAATTATTCTCATCAACTGTTTTACACAACATCTGTTGAGCGCCACATGAATGTTTTTGCGCAATTCCTGGTCCCGAATTTGTTCTACAGGATTTTGCAAACGATGACTTGTATTCTATGATTTCATATAAGATCTGTCGTGTGCTGGAGTGACACCTTAAAGAGTTCAAAAAGACAATACAATTACTAGTGTAGGATGTAGATGGATCCTATGTAGGTACCTTGGATGTAAATCTTTATATAATCAGCTTGACTCTTGGAATTGACGAAATCGCGAAACAGACCCAGAAGTGCACCTGTGGCTATGGAGTGGGCCTGCGTAACTACATATTTTCCATGTGCGTTGAACACGACTATCAATAAAAAGGGGTTCTACTTGGGAAATTGGCATCCGTTTTGACATTATGTTGAAGACAACGCATGCGAAGTTGAAAAAAGGCATATCACAAAGCTTTGAGAAGACAAAGTTTAAAACAGAAAATATCCCAAATGCTAAAGTATTTTCCAGCCATTTCCGGCGGTATCCAAAAGCTGTGTCGGGCAATGGACACCGCACTTGGCCAAAATAAGCAAATTGTTAAAAAAAAGTTTATCATGGCATCACTCCAGCCATTTCGCTGCAAATACGGCTGGGATTGAACTAGGTACATATCTAATCCGGCCTTGCAGGAAGGTGCGCCAGCGAGATCGCACCTCGCGGCTCGATGCATGGCTACGTTAACCGCTGACGATGGATCATATGGATGATCGCTATCTACAGGATCACATTTAGCAGTAAAAACACACGTGAAGGTACCACTGGAGATGCATAAACTAGAATTATTTGCCGTGGAAATCGATAGCCTGGCCTCGACGTGGGGAAAAGTTGTGGCTAACAATATTCAATAACTATATGTGACTAACAAGAGAATACCTTTTAAATAAATAAAGTCGGTAAACTACCTCAGTTTTTATACGCTGTTATTGCGCTTTCTAAAGTTTGGAATTTAAACGGAAACGTATATGTTTGTCTAAGGGCGGTAGAATATATTATACTTAAACATTTGGAATTGATAGATCGGATTAAATGGTAAGAGGCCTGAAATGAAAACAGAGAAATAACTAATGTGTTTAAGACTTCCTCAACCAGCCCGGCTTCTTGGCAGAGGCAAAAAACCTTTCTTATCAGAGCGACAAAGACAGCTTCTTGCCCGAAGGAGCTGAGCGGAAGTAGAGCGATTGCCCAACGCGTTCCCCGGAGGAAACGGCAACGTGTAACGGCCAGGCGCTGAAAATCGTCCGGGATTGCTTCACCTGCCGTTAGGGAGCTGACGACGAAGGCGATAACTGGGCGGCTGCCCCACGTGGAAATGATCTGGGTAGGGTTTTTTTTTTCCACTTCCCTTTCGATAGCAAATTCCGCCTCTCATTGGTCTTTTGAGCCGACTCGAGACAGCAGAGAGCAGGGGCTGAACAAGCGAAACAAATATCCAACTATCCGAACACCGCCAGACGAGAAGGAAGAGAATAAGGCGAAACACACCGACAAGAGCACAGCAAATAACTGCCAGTTCACGTTTACGTTTTCGTACGAAATACGGCACCAATGGCCATAGTAAACAAATAAGCAACATACTCTTAGGAAGCAAATATGCAAAAATAAAAGTTTTAGGAAATACTAACCTGAGCACCGAATTGCATCGTTATTGTGTCTGTCAACTGTTTAACTCATAGGCCAAACAGTTATCTAAACAAATTGATATATATATATATATATATATATATATATATATATATATATATATATATATATATATATAATATTTATATATATATATACATATATAATATTTATATACAAAACTTGGCTCTCATTTTACAATTCTTGAACACATACGCCGCAAGTAAGGCTTTGTAGGACTTTTATCCACTCGATAGGGCAGATGACGTGATATGGTTCGCTAGATGTAAGTAGACTATGCTTCACCATGAGAGGGACATACATACGATCTAATTAGCGGTGCAAACATCATGTCGAAGACCATATCGATTTATCACAGTGTTTTCCTCTGTCTCTATCTACCTCTGATTACCTCGTCTATTTCTATAGTAAACTATAGGGCGGGTTGTATGGGATCTCGATGCGATCAATTGCTAATGACTTGTCGAGGACTTTGAATCTAGTAACAAGTCAAGGTTGTAGCCCTAGGCGGCCCGTATCGGTTCATCTACATTGCTCTCATCTGTGGGCAAGAGGACTCCTAGCCTACCTGTTATCTAGCCAACGGTGCGATCTTGGTGTGCTACTACTAGTGGTGCAACTAGTGACAATATTATTATTATTATTATTATTATTATTATTATTATTATTATTATTATTATTATTATTATTATTATTATTATTATTTATTACATGTTAAACAATGTTACAGTTGTAAGGTCTGAACGTATTATTGCAAAGTTTTTTTAAATAATTAGTTCACTCCATGGCGCCTAAAATAGATGCCGCGTTCCTTCTGCAAACGGCCAAGGACAACGCTTGCCTCAAGAATTGACCCTCTCTTCGGTCGTTCGTAACATCCTGACTTCGCTTACTCAAATCTTTGAGAGATGCTTCGGTTCTCTTGCTGATTGGTCCTGCTGATTGGTCTCCATGGCGATAGGCACACATATATATCTTGTTTCCAGTCCAGCATATTATTATTATTATTTGCACCGTGCCGTATTGTGCTTAAGACCGGGTATAGTCAATTGCTGTCGTGTGAAAAGCGTGTGACCAGTAAGCGTGCTTGTAGTAGGCTACCGCAGGATACTTCGATGAACGACCAAAGGTCAGAGTCGTACGCATGCCGAGCTCGCAACAGGCTCCTACCGGTTGAGTCCTTCCTAGCTAAAAGAAACAGCAGCAGCAGCAACAGTAGCAGTGGCAGCAGAAGAAGGTCCAGAAGTAACAGTAAACGCAGCCGAAACAAGAATAGCAGTCATTCATTCGGTGAAGCTGGGAGGGCAGCAAAGAGAACGACAACGACGACGCTGACAATGGAAGATGGCGAAAGGCCACAGACTGCTAAAAAAAAATTCAGTCGCCATCTCAGCAAATGGAATATTGGAAGGGGTCAACGGGAGTGGGGACGCGCTCTATTCAGCGAATTTTCGTACGACGACGACAACGACGCCGGCAGCAGCAGCAGCAGAGGACTTGAGCGGCGCAAGGGGCGTCGGAGACGGCAGAGGGCCATAGCAAAGGGGCGGTGTTAAGGGGGTACAAGCCAAGCGCGGGAGGGGGGGGTGACAAACGCCCCTCATCACATGCTCGGGCGTTGTGAAGTGGGCCACTGACGATGGCTGGCTGGCTGACTGACTCGTTCGGTCTCTGGTTGACTGGCTTTCTTGCTTGTTTCTTGCTTGCGGGACAGAAGGATGGCACGACCACCTGGGGGCGCGTCGAAGGGACGGCTAACGGAAGAAGCCGAGTGTGAGCAGTCGCACCAGCGTATGCGCGCAGAAAGAACAAATGGGCACGCACGCACACAGCCAAGCAGGCAGGCATGCAGACAGACAGACGCTGGCACAAACATTCAGGCACTGTCACACATCAAGGCTAACGCCTCTACCCGCCCACCCAGCAGTCGCCATCACATCTTCCCGCTTACCATCCATTCCCTTGCCAGCCATCAAGCCACTACAGGCTGGTCCAGCAAGTCCCGAGAGCTAATTGAGAGTCGTCTGCACTACGGCCGGCGTTAGCGCCTGCGTCAGAATCGTGGTTGGGCCATCAGCAGCAGAAGCAGCAGGAGAAGCAGCAGCTGTATCAGCAAAGGGAGAGCCATAAGAAAGTGCCAGCCAGCCGTACGCAAGGGTAAGACGGAAGAAAGGGGTGAAAATCGAGAAACATAAGAGGACGAAAGAGAGAAAGGCAAAAAAAAAGAAGACGAAGACGAGTGCGTCGGTCGTCGTGAAGGAGAAACGAATCAACGAACACATGAAGAAGAAGCCGCCTGTGCTCATCACCATGGCAATGTGACCATTGATGCCGTTGGTACAGCAGCGGTAGCAGTAGAGGCGGCGGCGACGGTGGTGGCGGCTGCGGGGGCGGTGGGGCTCATTAGCTTGGCCGCTCCTTGCGTTCCTCCCTCCATTGGTTGAGGAGGAGGTGGTGGTGGTGGGTGACAGAGATAGATAGACGACGGCAATGAGGATGTTGGCTCTCGGTCGCCCGCATCCGAGTATCCCGTCGCTGCTTCCCAAGCTTGATGGAAACCGCCGCTGGATAAGGCGGGCAAAAAGAGGCGGGAATAGGGGCAGAAAGAGCTGTTGTTTTTCCCACTTCATCCCTTGTCGCAGCACCAAACATCGCCCATCGCCTCCCTCCACGCAGGCACCTTCTGAAGCTGAAACTGCCCCCGCACCGCGTCCCTTACCTACTACGAGACCTGTTCCCACTAGCCCCAATTGCCGGTGCCTGCCGCCGGTTGCCTGCTTCTTGGCGGCCCCGTTTTGCCATCCTCCAATGGCCAATAGCCGGAGGCGATAAGGTTTGCCCGGACTACGTCAGTAGTAGCAGACGCAGCAGTAGTAGTAGTAGTAACATAATCGCAGTTTCTTTATCATGAAGGTTTCAAATACAACGCAGATACAACGCCCAATTGATTATCTGCACGCCATGCATACAAATTTTGCACTAGGGCTCGTTTGGCCGTTTGGTCTAGACTTGTATATTTGTCCTTCTTGTTCGACTAGTAACAGCCTGGAACATTTGACGTCAAAATAATCGTCTTATTATTTTTAAACTAACAAACGTTTTCGTGTTATTTTCATACGGTAGGATTACGCCAGATGACAGTACAGTCTTGAACGAGTCCGTACAGATACAAAATATATATTAGCGGTTCCAAGACGTTTTCTAAGGACAACCAAAAATCAAAGCTTTCTGCGACAACCGGCTCTTAGTAACCAACCGCAACAAATTTGCGGTCATCCAAAAAGCTGGCGATCTATTTAGCACGTTTATCATTCACCCCATGCTTCGGCAGCAAGCCATCGAAGCAATTTGCTATGCGTGGCGGGTTCAAACACTGATTTTAGAGCGTCAAAGAAAACACAAATGTCTTGCCGTATTCAGTACTTAACACTTAATTAGCCTGAGCTTGCAAGAGTTGGTAGTCCTGATCTCAGTCTCGATATGCAATTGTATATATATATATATATATATATATATATATGTGTGTGCATTCCGTAATGATAATTTCAATAAGCTGGCAAGTCAGGGACGTCACTGACGCTGGTCTCTTGTTCCTTGAGTCTGATTTATTGGCTCTTCTGTGTGTGGGGCAGTCGGTGACGAATTGTAAAGGATGACTACTACACCGTGGTGAGGTAATCGACGAGAAGAGAAGGGACAGGAGTACACAAACAGAGCATTCTGTGAAAATCTAGACGCAAACGCTATCTGGCGTCTCTCTTCGCTTCGCATTAAGAAGCTTCAGGTGGCCCATTAGGTTATCGAGCGAGTTCTCGGTTTTCGGCTTTTCAGATCACTTTGGTAATAGCGTTTTCTTCAATGACTGTATTCCCTGAAAACATTTTTTTCTCTCCAAAATTTCTTTTTGGAAAACTACATCTGACAGTGTTGGGTCCCATATGTTGTAATTGAAACGTCTTAAATTATTTTTCTTCTCTTGGTCATGCGTACATTTTGTGCATGGCGCAGCCAGGCAAAACCAGAGAGAACAACGAAATACACTGATTGAATAAGCGATTCCCGACACAAATCCTGCATTCTGCAGGTTAGGGCAGGTAGGAAGCTGACGAGCTCTTTCGCTTGACCATGTGTCATTATCGGCATCTCTGGACCGCTTACGCTACCCCTCAGTCAGCAGTCATTTATTTTTAGCACTTTTGGACGACCGAAACGTCAGTTATTTTTCCCAACAAGCCTGTCGTGTACGCTGTATGTTGCAATTAGATGTTACACCGGCCGGCACTGGGTCAAAACTTACCCCAGCTATACTGGTCTAGCTTCTGCGCCGCGTCTCTGAGATCTATACAGAGAGAAACCTAAAAGAGAGACAGAAGAGATACGACAAGAGATACTTTGTTTTCAAGAACAGGTAGAGTGGGAGATCTGGAAGAGAAAGAGAGAGAGAGAGATAACGATAGAGAGAGAACGAGGATATTCTAACTAATAATCATTATTACGGACCCATCGTTACGTTGTGTCTAAAAAAATTGGCAAACTGCGTGAGCTAAATACGCAGTAATGTGCAAGTTTTGATTTGGTGTGTGGGGATACGCAGTAAAGTGCAAGCCGACGATTTGGTGTGTGATTACTGTATCCGTCGTAGTGTAACGTCAACGACTCAAGTAAACTTACCTCCAGTCTGCCGGCCGCTATCTAGCTAACAACAGGGTGCCACGGCCAGCCTGTCTATTTGCTAATATTGACATCAAGTGCAGTAACAACGCCGGCCGACTAACGGACTAGCGTAGACAGAAAGCAGTAGTATTTCACCATTGTGCTGTGGTCTATAATACAGGTGGTATTTGCACGCCTTCGACATATATGTGTCACACACACACACACACACACACACATTAGACACACTGACTGGCGTATGTAACAAACGACCGGCGTACAAACACGCCTTACGACACATTCACAAGTGCAAGGCGTCGAACACCACACGAAATACAGCATAACAATGCTACCGGTCGGTCGCTACGTAGCCAGAGCGTCCGAGGTCCTCTCTCTCTCTCTGAGAGCCAAGATGAAACGAGAGCAAACAGACAGAAGCAGACTGAAGCGACAGCGCCTTTGACCGTCGAGAGCGCGCTTCGAGTGCTTCTGCAGATCATTGTCGCGCCTGTGGCACGCGCCGGCCGTCGGCCCCAAGTCCCGAGTCCCGACCCCATCCCTTCACAGTCCCCGTACCTCTGACTCTGACTCTATTTCCTCGGCACGCCGAGGAATTTTCTGCCAAAACGAAAGCAGCGCCCAAGACATTATCATACTCCATGTCATCACACCACACTCCACAACGTGCCACTGCCCCTACTACAGCGACAACGTCGTGGTTGGCTGCTGACACGAGCACCGAGCTCGCTGCCTTTCACACAGCCGGGACGCGTACAATATAATAGCAGCATAACGGACGAACGTATGCGCCGAGGATGGAGAAACAAAGACCACCCCAAAGGGCGTACCCTAACCGCAAAGCTATTCGACCCCGCCGTGACCGCGGTCATGGTCATCGCGTTGATGCCAACGACACTGTTGCTGCTGTCGTCGTCGTCGTCGTCGTTGTTGTTGTTGGTGATGGTGGTGTCGCCGTTGTTGTTGTTGTTGTTGTTGTTGGTGTTGTTGTTGGTGTTGTTGTTGTTGTTGTTGTTGATGTTGTTGTTGTTAAGGCCCTCTTGCTCTCTGTTGTTGTTGTTGTTGTTGCTGCTGCTGCTACGGTCTGTGCATTGACGGCCGTCCGAATTCACCAGTCACTATATGTATACGGCCGTCGCGCGCATGGCCATAGGTAGAGCTCTGCCTAAGCGCAAAATTCAGCCGGCATGCGTGGTCATTGCGTGCCCCTCCTCATCTGAGCAGCATTGAGAGCAGAGATCGTGGTGTGGTAGTTTGTTGTTGTCATCTCGCAGTCTCGGTGTATCGCGGTCTCGTGGTGATGGGGTGGTACAGACATACAGTTATACAGCCAGCCGCCGCCGCCATTACAGCCGTCGTCGGCGGCGGCGGCGACCGACCGTGTTGTGTGCGCACTGTTTATGCATTAATTTATTCAGCAAACACGCCAAGAATGTCACTGTGCCTCTCCGTAGAGACAGGCGGCAGAAAAGGGACAAAACTGGCATACATAGCAGCCACCCACACCGTGCACACCCTACCTTTACTCCCGGCCCGTGGAGCAGAAAATGGAATACCGGCTGACCAGTAGTGGTACTACTAAAGACGCAAGTCGAGGCGCAACATGTCATATGTATATATTCTGTGAAACACTTGACAATAAAATAAAAAAAACGCACAACATGATATATATATATATATATATATATATATATAAACTAAACAATAAACTAGATCAAAAATGAACGAGGTAGATTTTGCCATGCAAGAATACAAACGGTGGTCAGCAGGGAGGCCGAAGCTATGCAATGTTGGAAGAAAAATATAAGGAAAAATGTTGCTAGTACAATGAAAATGAAAAGCGAGCTAAAGTCGCGAAAAGAAATAATGTCAATGAACAACTCACTGATGCGCAAGAGGGAGCGCTATGGTTGGTCGGGTACAGTACAAAACATGCATAGGACGTAGAAAGGGCGCAATGCATCTTCTGAATGTGTATATAGTCGTATATCTATTTAAGCACATTCGTGTTGTCCCTTTCTAACGCAAGATGCCTGTGGGCATCTCTAAATTGACAAATCATTATTTTAGAACAAAACAAACTCTTAGAGAGGGTACTACCTGCTCCCTACATTGTATGTGTACTTCTGCGCATTGTCAGCAGTCCACTGTTTGAATCGTAGGAGCAAATTGTTGTGAACGACACAAAATGATCTTCGAACGGCTGCGTTGGATGGACTTTGCGGTTTGCCTGGATCCATGATGTTCACACAAAAGCTGCTGTTAATGCCGCCAAAGCTCCACAAAAAGGACACAGCTCAAGGGCACTTCTGAACATATATGTATATATATAGTTACGGCAGCTGTGGTAAGTATGTGTGAACGGGCCCTTACTGGACCCATCGCCATCGATCTCCGATGCTTCGCCAAGCGAAGCTATACAACAGTGTCATGCGGCATTGACGCTGTACAACTAAAAACGATCCTACAATTGGATGGCGATGGGTATCCTCTCTCGGTGCGATTGTAGTAAACAACTGGTCATCGATTTCGCCCGGCCTAGACACCATGTAATTTCACAACCCTACACAATTGATCAATAATTGAGTACTCGCAACCGGAGATAAGAGGTCTGCGGCTTGTCTGAGGCAGCGCCTCGATCTCGACGTCTAACGCGGGAACGCGGCATCTGTCCGGGGCACTCTTCACGAGATGAAGTAATATGTGCCGTGCACACGTTCCCAGGAGACAATTGTCGCTCCACTTACATTCTTAATAAAAACGAATGTATGTATATATATATATATATATATATATGTATAGTACCAGTAACCCATAACATGAGTAAAAAATATGATCAATACAATACAGGTCACCGCCACACGACAGTGAGCTCAGTGAGAAAAGAGGGAGATGCTTATGCTAAAAAGGTAAACACAAAGCAGGATGGCATATCAAGAGTAGTTTTCTACCAATCAACACTCCAGGGAAAGTGGGCTCCTCGGCCTCACAGGCAAACAAGAGGTACGGACACCCGTTGAGGGTATTGTAGTGGTAACAATCCTGCTGTTCCATCGTGTCAAATGTATATAGACTAGAATACGGCATAAGTTTAGATTATACATGTACACGAGGTAGGTAGTGGCTCAACAATAGAGTTTTAATACGCATTCAAAAAACGACTTCTAAGAATGCAGGTTCCAATATTTCATCAATGAGGTGATATGCCGGCGCCTTGTCCTTGAGCGACTACTCACGAACTTTGATGCACGCGAGGATCAATAATTTGTATTACATGTGGCTTGTTTGAAAAATATGCAATGTTTATAACTGTATGGCTGTATACCTTTCAATACATTTGTTTGATTAGGGCTCTTAGGCGGCAAGTAATATCGTTGCTTGCTAAGTGCACGCGATATATGCATTCTCAGAAATAGTTCTGTTTTTGCCAAACGCGTACATGTGGTGTTTGAAATTGGAAGCCAACCCTCTGTAACTAAAACTAAGTCTGCGGCAATTTATATTTTAGCATCACTGTTTGTAATTAACATCTATTTGGCCTACATCAAGCTTAGTACTGCGTCCGGCCCACCAACGTGAATTTTTGGGATATTGCGCGTGCCTCTCTCTCTCTCTCTTTCTATATATATATTTATTTTTAGTTTTGCGCTTTACGTCTTCTATCATATATATATATATATATATATATATATATATATATATATATATGTATATATATATATATATATGATTTTCAATACCTATTAATATTATGATCAGAGTTCAACCGGCCTCTGTATGGAGCTACTAAAAAGGTTCGTGACATCACGTGTTCTGTGCCAGCCAGTTTGGACAACCAAGCAGTCGGCACTTGTGATTGGTGAAAAAAAATCGGTGAAAAAACCCCGCCTCGTGTTTGTGTCTCTGTGCCCAGCGTATAGGCGGGCATGTCCACGAGTCGAATATAACTGCAAAGTTAGTTTTGCTCAAATGCCCTGACGCGGTCCCGAGTGGTTACTTCGTTGAGTGTCTGCGCATTTGTCGGTGTATTTCTAAGGTCAGGAACAAAGTTCATCGGTAGTTTCTACGTTTGTGCCGTTTGTACTCCACTTGCGGTACTTAATGTCGTGCTATGGTGTGGTCGGCCTTCCCCCTGAACAGCAAGAGAGAGGGAGGTAGGGAGAGAGAGAGAGAGAGAGAGAGAGAAAGAGGGGGGGAGAGAGACATGACAGCATGGCTTTCTACAAAGCAGCTGGTAGCGTAGAATACCCAAAAAAACAACTCAACATAATACGATGAGCGACTTGGCCAACAGCTTGCCTAGCAGCGTATTGCACACGCCCGAGTGTTATTGCAACATCGAGCAATAGAGCACAGGATCCATTCCAGCGCAAAACGAGGTGTCATTACCGGACAAATGATAGTGTGCTATTAGAAACTGAGACAACGTTCCTGCTCCCTTTAACAACAAAAAAAAAGCCATACATAGCAGCATGACGTACATAGCATGACAATACTTAGCCAAGCAGATTTATGTGTTTGTTGCGAGTTATTTGAGACAAACCACACGAAACAAACTAAAAACAATGTACACACAACTACGTGCATGTGTTTACATGCATGCATATAGATACACATCGATTGCACGTAGATTGAATACTTTGCTGCCATATGTGATGGATGCGCGTGCGTGGCCGATTGTGTGGGCCACCCAGCATGCCCCAGCGACGAGTACTAGCAGCAAGAGAGCTGGCACAAGAGAGAGCACTCGAAATTAACGTTAACGTCGCCAGCCCCAGTAATTAAACATCTGCAAGTGGTTATTATCTCTAGTAAAGACTCGAGTCGACCTTAGTCGATCACACGTCGTGGCAGCCAGGTACGTAGGCAGGTAGATGCGTAGGTAGACTGGCTGGCCGGCCGGCCAGCGGGACGGCAGAGGCTTAAGTCAGAGAGAGAGCCTGAGAGAGAGAGACTGAAAGAAGTAAGCTCGCGAGCATAAAGATTCGTGGGCGCTTCAGCAACCAGCACTAAGCAGCTCTGCGCCCAACAGAGCGCAAACAAGTCCGATCCTGCAGTAGCAGCAGCTGTCGCGGCCTTAGCAGAGGCAGCAACAGCAGCAACAGCAGAAGCAGCAACAACATCAGCAAGCGGCCAGCTCAAACGAAAACGTCAAGTGCGCCAAGCGACCCTCTCGTACGGCCGCCCTCGCCTCGGCGAGCTTTTACTCTGTCCTGTCGTGCGTGGCTACGTTTGCGCGCCGCCACCGCCTCTCCTCGGCTCTTCTTGCGCGGGCGCCGGCAAAAGCAGCAGCTGGCTATGCACAACTTCTGCTCGGGCGGCTGCCGAGGACAGGAGGTGGTCCGCTTCTGTTAGCGGCTCGTGGCAGAAGAGAAGTCGCCCTTTACTCCTCTTCCTTTTCTCTCGACACCCCCCTCTATCTCTATTCCCCCCCCCCCCTCTTTCTCTCCTCCCTGCTGCCTTGGTATCTCTCGCTTCCCTTCTTGAGTCCTCCTCCCTAGCCTTTTCTTTTCCCACTTTTGCGCTCTCTCGTGGTCTTGTTCTTCCTCTGTTCTACCGCTTCTTCTAGCTCCTTATGCTCATGCTTCATACCCATCTGGCGCCCCAACACCAAGTTGTATCTTGAGTCCTTTCCTGCCCCCGCCCCCGTTCTCCTAGCGGTGACGACCGAACCGATCTAGAGGACACCGCCGCTGTATGGACACCTCTCCTGACGCTGCGGCGCACGAGTCACACAGCCATGGCCTGAAAAGGGTTTTTCCTGTTTTTCCGGGAAACATCTCGACCGTCCGTCGGGCTCTGACGGCTGTTGCTGTTATCTCTTTTGCTCTCTCTCTCTTCCTGGGTCGTCCTGCTCCTTGCCTCTTCTACTCGTACGGCTCACATGTTCATGTTTTTCCTCCGTCGTATAGTGCGTGTCGTGCTATGCTCTCATTAGTCGAAACCTGATTGGGACATTGAGCTCAGCATACCTAACAACCAAGCCTCGGCCGTGCGTGCCTCCTTTTCTGCGCCTGTCTGTTTCTCCCAGCCACTCTCCCATTCCTTTCCGTTATTTTTCTTTCTCTCTCTCCCTTGCCTCATTTCTCTTTCTTTTCTCATCTCTTTCTCTCTCCCTTTCCCTTTTGCTTTATCTCTATCTCTGCATGGCGACTATCGTTCGCTCGCCGTTTCTATGCGGTGGGCTTTTGTGAGGCTTCGAAGAGTCCCATCGTCGTCCAATGAACGGCGAGCTCTAGTTGCAATCTGGCAACAACGAGTCGTGCCGCTGTGTCTTTATCTATCGGCTAGGTCCTCCTCCTCTTCCTCATTCTCCTCAGTCCGCCCGACAGTCATGAGAAAAACAGCTGGGCGAAGGAGCAAGCTCAAGGAGCTGCTTTCGGACGAGAAGAAGGGCGGTTACGTAGGGTAAAGTCTTGATTAGAGCCATCGCATGCGGTCGTCTACCTAGCGGCCTGTGGCCTTAATCAGGACGATTTGCCGCGTCGCTCTACTAGTGCCGCTGTTTCGGCAACCACGGCTATAGATGCAAGCACTCAGTCAGTACTCCGCGACTAACGACGACCTTACTGCGTAGGCGTAGAAGCAGCAGCAGCAGCCAAAGTGAGCCTGCAGAAAAGCGCCTACACCATCTCACACGCGAGCCACTTGACCTCACTCAAAGCTAGAATGCAATCAGGGCTCTGTGCAGGCCAGTGCTGCGTGCATCTATTGTCGCTAACGATCAGCAACTAGACATTAATAGTGGAGGATACGAAATGAAAAGG
Organism: Dermanyssus gallinae; assembly: GCA_003439945.1. NCBI lineage: Eukaryota > Metazoa > Arthropoda > Arachnida > Mesostigmata > Dermanyssidae > Dermanyssus > Dermanyssus gallinae. Next base: position 168,736 of record QVRM01006149.1, read on the forward strand.
TTTGAGTCCTAGTCACGCACAGAAGAGTGTGCGGAACAAAACCGTTCCTGTCAACTAATGGTTAGATGCTGCTGCTGCTACTGGCAAAAATAGCATATAGTTCCATGATGCGCAAAGGCATACAAGCACGATGGCTTGCAGCCATCGCATACATCTAAGTCCTACATGTACTGCGCCGGGTTTATTATTGCTTCTGCCTATATTCTGTGTGTTTTTAGGCAGACAGAACGCAGTAACGAGCTACTTCTCTAGCCGGATCTTGGGCCGAGCCACGAATCACGGGAATTAATTCTCATCTCATGTAGAGAACGTGGCGGTTGCAAATAAGGGGTACCTTGCAGGCGGCATGCGACGTGCGTTTCTATGGCCTATTTGCTTGTCGGTAGTTGAGATCCACAAAAGGACGTTATCAGCCAGAACGTCGTCACACGTGTTTTGCTCAGATCTATCTTGTGAAGTTATTTCCATGACAATTATTGAACCGATGATTGCGCGAGCCGACCTTAGTCGCCCGTCGCGACTGGTAGAGCATGTCGTCACAAGGTGCCACAGATGGGAGTCACGTACACCAAGTGAATAAGAAATGACCATCAAACGGCACCCCATCTAGACGCGCTTAGTGACCCGTGTGCGTGTTTTAACTTGTCGGCCCTTTGTTTCTCTCCCTTTCCTCTTCCAAAGGCCCTCAGTTCTCTCGACCTCTTCGCTGTGTACACAGTTCACTACTATTGGTTGTTAGGGAAAATAGCAATAATTAGCTCTTAACAATTAACTAAACACCGGCGACAAAAAACATAATTAGAACATGTGCTTTAAAAGTATCTAACGACTACGTATGAAAGTCTGCGCGCCGAAAAATTCTGTTTGATGATTGTTGAGTAATACGCCGAGCTATAATTTGCAAACTGTGCAAAACGGGTACGCCTAGTTGTACTTAGACCATATGTTGCATAAAACGATCTGCAAACACTTAAAAGACATCACTGACAGTAGGTGCAACATGGAAATCTGTGTTCTCACGAAAAATGTGTAGCCATTGCAGCTTAGCTTCTGTGCGAAGGAAAAACATATATATACATGTCAAAAACAAGTAAACAAGGCGGCGTGAAAATCACTAGTGGGAGGTCATACTGAGGTCATACTCTCCCATTCCTTTCCGTTCTTTTTCTTTCCCTCTCTCTCTTGCCTCATTTCGCTTTCTTTTCTCATCTTTTTCTCTCTTCCTTTTCCTTTTACTTCATCTCTATCTCTACCGCAAAGAACAACCTTAGCGAGGTGTTTAAACTTGCCACAGACATAGTGTTACCTCGAGCGCATCTTACCCGGTCGGAGGTTGCCAGAGGCAATTAAGTACAACGTGGCACTGACAGGTGTAACGCACTACAAACGCGATTCTAGGTCAACGATAGACGCAGTGCCCCCACCAATGTCCAATTTCTTAGCCGATCTGTTCTGGATATGTGGCTCCCCCCTGCAAACCTTAACCAAGCTAGCGGCAAAAGTACAACACAGAGCAAAAAATTTACTTTCGTATCGATTTACTTGCTTAGGCCAAGCAAAAACCTCATAAAAGCCTCACTGACGTGGGGCAGGCCCGTTTCTTATAGATACATAAATCTCAATGTTTCTGGTGCGCACTTGTAGCAAATGTGTGCCTCAAGAGACAGCTTCAAACGAGTTTTCCTGTCGCCACATAGGACCATCAAGCAGCGCGTGTATGGCGCGCTGCTGACTTAACATGTGGTAAAATCATTCAGAGCCGCAAAGTTCTTCCTTGTGGAGATGCTAAGCTAAGAAAAGTTGCCTAACAGCGCGACTTCCGCTGGATCTTAGAAGGTCAGGAAGTGTTCCCAGAGGAGCAATTGAGGTTTGCCAGAATAACTCCGCTTTTTTGAGGTTCGCAGGTGCCGATGCTGCACACGTTGTTGATCTCTCAATCAACACGCCTACCGACATGTCCAGTGCGGGCGCGATGACCGACAAGGTTTAGCAAGTATCCCATTTGTGAAATCCCACCATGCTGTCGTGCTGCTCTCTACGTATATCATGCCTGGTTTTCATCATGAAGCTGGCAATTTGATGTTGCGTCATAAGCCAAGAGGCAGTGAATCTGCGTCCGTTGTGGATGGAATAGTGCGGGAGATGCCGCCATATAACCATACGTGACCTCGCTATATTGAAAATGTAATTGTTGGCGTAAGACAGTCTGTTTTGTGATAGACTGCATTGTTGTATAATATACAGGTAGAGTATAATATACAGGTAGAGTATACATTGTGTCTGGATATACATTATATTTTTCACGTTATAAATTCTGAAATCATGCTTTTGGCGGACGACTATTTGCGGCTAACAGAAAAAAAGAACAGAACTCCATCGTCCTTGTAATCGTCCTTGTAACCCAGACCGCATTTTGCCTTCTAACTGCATTTGACAAACAAAAGGCCGAACAGTGAAGCTATATTTATACATTTCACTTTAGTCTGTCTCGAATCCTAGTTAGGTTCGGTTTGTCTGAGCTAAAATAATGACATTTTCCCACAGCGTTGTGGTGGCTACCTCGTTCTCTCCAATTTAAGTAATCAAAAAACGGCAATGAACAAACACCAGACGCTTTTCGAAAACTTGGCTTTGATCAGTGAGCGCAAGAGGCAAACGTTCCTTCATAAGCTTTTACTACAAAGATGTATAGACGATTTCTATGACTGGACACAACGTTTAGATCTGAAACTTTCAATCTCGACATGCAAGACAATGCATTTTGGTCGAAAAAATACAAGATTTGTATATAAAATTAAGAATTGCCCCCTCGAAAGTGTGAACGCTATGGAAGATTTGGGAATTGTTATGACCCGTGATTTGAAATTCTCAGAACAAAGTAGAGAGGTGGCACTGAAAGCGACGAGAAGGTGTAATTGGATTCTCAGATCCTTTGTTCTAAGAGATGCTGAATTGTACATGAAAATATTTAATATCTATGTCACACCAGTACTGACGTATGAATCCTGCATAGTTTCCAAGCAACGAGGAGGATTGACGATTATTGCAGAATGTTTCAAAACAAATTGTTGATGAAGTTGCATTTCGTTACGGTGTGCCACGAAGGGACAAACACGTAGAGGACATAGTTGACGTTTTTAAACAACTGGACCAAAAATGCTTACAAAAGGCCGTACAAAATGAAGATTTATGTTGTCGAATGTTCAACTGTAGACATTCGCATACGCGATCTAAGGTTGCTACGAACCGAAATGCATAGCGAAAAAGAAAATTGTAATGTTCCTGTTTTCTTTTAGAGTAACTCGAACCTATGCATGAATGTTGTGATATTTTGTAATGTACATTTTCCTTTTATTTTAAATAAAGCGCATATATATATATATATATATATATATATATATATATATATATATATATATATATATATATATATATATATTTATTTATTTATTTATTTTTTTTTACTTGTTCAAATGCGCATTACTCTGATGGAGCAGAACGGAAAACAAATCTATTAATTTATTTGAGTGCCTAACAGTGATGTGGTTTGGTGTGGGCTACTATTTGCGTTCAATATACTACTGCCACTATTTAACAATGTTTTTTTAATGCAAATTCGGTTAAATCAAATGTTTTTTTGTTTTTTTATACTAAATAGTCAGGCAACATTGACGCAAACTTCAGCTTATCAACAACAATATTAACTGTACGACTTCCACGACACGGTGCAACGATGAAGCTGTCAAAAGATATCCTAAGCTTTAGTGATGTTGAATAATGCTGACTAGGTTGGCCGACGGCTTTCGTAATTTCGAATGGTATCATTATGAGCCGTATGTAATGCTCCCCAAGATAAAGTGAAAGGTGCATTATCTAGCCTAGCGATACTGATAGGTATGACAAAGGGTCAACTCACATAGATAATAGTAAACGACTTTGAACAAAAGATGGCTAAGCCCGCCAGGAGCAGTTTTGATTCAGTGTTAGATATTTGAATGCAGCAACGACGTCCCTGTAACTTTTGCGGGCGCCCGTCAAAATCACGCAGTGTTAGACTTTAGTTCGTGGCAAAATTCGAGGAAAAATCGCGTCGCGTCATATCTTTCGTACATGTCGTCTTTTGTATTGCTTCGAGTCGGTATGTGCATGAGATCAGCATGGTGCTCACACGTTATACACTAAGCCTGATCTGGACCTAGAATGATTATCATGTATAGAGAACATGCAGCAGCCATACCCACGCTCTCATCTAGGTAGAAACGCAGAAACAGAAAACTATTCGGTTTTAAAATTTGCTCCGTCGCTCTTGCCTTGGCTTTTTCACAAGCACATTGACTTGTTGGTTTTTAGGCGCCCGTTTGATTGCTTGAGTATTTATATATATATATATATATATATATATATATATATTTGTATATATATATATATATATATATATACAAATATATATTTATATATATAAATATATATATATAAATACATATATATATATATATATATATATATATATATATATATATATATTTGTATATATATATATATATATATATATATACTCACCCTACTGCGTTAGTGCGTAAATAATTTAATTCCTCCTCCAAAAAAAAATATATATATATACATATATATGTAACATATATGTGCGTGCCTTAGTCTCTAGGCAGGAAATCGGACCTGCTGCTGCTGTCTTCGGCTACTACACTGCTAGCTACCACAGCTACTTAACCGAAGTGAGTGAGGAACATATGGCCCCTAAAGGGTACTTTGAGCGCGGCTTTGACCTTTCGGGGCTGGCAGGATTCAGAAGCGAACCGTACGGTTCGATATCCGTTTGTGTGACGTTCCGAGTTCCGGGTAGCGGTAGTCGCGCCGAATTTCACTACTCGAACAAGTAGCCTGAGTTGAACAGAGGTGCAAATCTGAATTGAACAACACACATGCTGTTTACACATACGTTGACACATACACACCGAGACGCGCGCACTTACTGAGACTGCCAGAACTAGAAGACAACACGAGAGAAGAAAGACTGCGCTGCGCTGCTGTTTCCTCTCATCGTGATGGTAAGGGCGGTCCACGTCAGCGTCGTTTGCTTTCTTTCATCCACTTCCCCGCGAACCCCCGAACCCCTCCAACTCATCTGCTCCTCTGCTCCGATCGCTGCTATCGGGCTTCTGTCAGTTTGGCGTCGTTGTCCTCATCGTCGTTGCCATTGTTGTCGTCGTCGTCGTTATCGATTGCCTCCCATGCGTCGTCCATCTCTATCTCTGGGGCTTGTTGTGGCGGTGGGCTCAAACGTTCGTTCTCATTGAACGCGTTTGTGTGCCATTTTCCGCCTGATTCAAGTCAACTCGACGGTAGCGACGTCGTCTTCGTTGTCGCTCTGTACATTTCTGGCGAAACCTTCCTATTCTGCTTAGCGATGACGAAGACGGCAACAGCAACAACAACAACAGCAACAACAGCCGCAGCAACAACAACAACACCAACGCAACAATAACAACAACAACAACGCAACAATAACGCCACGACAATCACGGCCAAAACAGTACCCGTGATCTTGGCATCAGCAGCAACAGTAGCAACAACCACGGCTGACGGTGACGACGATATGCGACAACAACCCCCGCAACACCCGAACAATTCCCAATGCCATACAGATGTTGATATCCTTGAATTTTTTTGGGCTTTCTCAGTCTCTGTCTTTACGCCCGCGCGCGTACGCTTCTTTCTCGTCTGCCGCTTGTCCCGTCAGAGTGCGTTGTTGAGCGTCTGTCAGACGGCGTGCGTTTCTCTAACCAAAAACTCACTTCTTCGCGCCGAATTCCATCCAAACCGATGGTAGGGACCACAGCTGTGCGAGCTCCGGACGGACGCACAACACACGCTCCGTTTAGCAGCACAAATACGCTACGCTACCCGCCGGTCAATCTCCGATGTCTCCTCGACATATCTTCTATACTAGTCTCCGCCCATTCGCCAAGCTAAGTTTCCAGGTTTTTTGTGTATGACGGATCCGCACCAGTAAAGCACAGCAAAGACGGCTGTGGCGAACGACACGGCATCCTGAGCTGATAATAATAATAATAATAATAATAGTTTTTTTTAAATAAAGCCAGCCCCTCTCTGGTCTAGGAGTGCGGGCAAATCGGATCGAGTCCGTCAGACTTGCAGCTAGGGAGCTTTCGAAGCCAGGGAATTTATGCCCCAATTGTAATAATAGCATGAAGAACTTGCACTTTCCTGATTGTTTTTCTATTTCGTGATGCTAAACGAGAGTTCGTGATTTGTGCAAGTCCTCCTTCTCCAGACCTAGAGCTGCGGTTTAAGTCAAGGGAGTCATATTGAAAAATTATATCTATATACAGGTAGTTCTACAAGTTCTTAAAATGAAAACCAAGAATTTTCCAAATCTTGTTTTTAATTTTTTCTTATTCGATATACTCCCCGAGAAGCTCAATACACTTTCCCCACCGAGATTTCAGAGCATTTATACCTCTTGAGTAGAATTCCGCGTCTTTAGACTGAAAATAGGCATTGACAGCAGCCTTAACCTCTTCATTGCTGGAAAAACGCTTTCCACCGAGACTATTCTTTAAATGTCCGAAGAGGAAATAATCAGAGGGGCCAGGTCTGGAGAATAGGAAGGTTGTTCAATAAGTTCGAACCTCAATTGGGCCAGTTTTGCCGTTGCTTGCCGCGACTTGTGTGCGGGAGCATTGTCCTGGTGAAACAGGACAACCTTCTTCTGCAAAGCGGGCCGTTTCACGATGAGTTCTTGCTTCAGGCAGTCCAACAGTCTTGCATAATATTCTCCCGTGATCGTTTTACCGCTCTCAAGGTAGTCGACCATAATTATTCCACGTTGGTCCCAAAAAACCGTAGGCATCATCTTTCCGGCCGATGCCGTTGTCCGCACCCTCTTCGGAGGTCCTTCACCAGAAGCACACCATTGACGAGATGCTTCTTGGGTCTCGGGAGTGTAGTGATGGACCCAGCTTTCATCGACGGTCACGAATCTGCGCCAAAAATCCGACGGATTTTTCGACATCTTGGCCAAATTTCGCTGTGAAGCGGAAACACGCGCGTCGTTCTGGCCTTGGTTGAGCAAATGCGGCAGCCATTTTGCTCTGAGCATTTTCATCTTCAAGTTTTCGTGCAGGATGAAATGCACTCTATCCAAACTGATCCCCAAGGCCTCCGCTATCTCCCTAATGTTCACTCGCTTATCTGCGGCAACGATTTTCCGCACTTTTTCCACGTTTTCCTCATCAGTTGCCGTTTTTGGGCGTCCTGGACGTAGTTTATCCTCGGTGCTCCTGCGACCTCTTTTTAACTCATTAATCCAGTTGGAAACAGTGGAAAAATATGGCGCAGAGTCACCGTACACCTCGTCTAACTCAGTTTTCACTTGGGTCGCATTCCAACTTTTGAAATAAAAACGCTTGATAACCACTCGAAACTCTTTTTTCTCCATTTTTCAAAATCACGCCGATACGTTGCATGGGAAAAGTGATCAAACGAAATCGCAACGGCCAATCACCATAATATTTTGACTGCTAGCAATCGAAAAGTTGCCGTTTCCAATAGCGGTGAAAGCGCGAAAAAATTCGAATTCTGAAAAGCTCATTTTAAGAACTTGTAGAACTACCTGTATATATATATATCTCGGACGCTAAAATTACTGGGGAGTATATTGGCACATATGAACATAATATTTCTAAATGTTAGTTTAATTTTGCAAGCATTCTTCCATGGAGTCAACCCAAAACTAGATATATATATATATATATATAAAGATTAAAAAGGGTTTCTAACATAAACACACGTATGCTATCAACAACTACTTGTTCTCCGCATAGATAGGATCGAGCGACGTTTTTACGTTGTACTGGGCTGGTCTGTCGAAAAGTAAGCGAGTGAGTGAATGGTGAGTGTTTTTGTCCAAACGCTTGCTTCAGCGTGTCTGTTTACCGAAGGTTGAAGGTACGCAGGCCGATGCTCGTTGTCCTAACAAGAACAACACAACATGCCGAATGAGTCCAATGATGGGCCCGGCGACGGTTCGGCAAGGGCGTAACTATCAGACGTTGAGCGCGTATTGAGTGCTTGTTTGTACGGTTGTTGTCTGAATGCGTATGTGTATGTATACTTGGTGATAAGCACGCAAGTAGTATATGCCTCTGGCGAGCGTCGTCTTGCCAGCGAAGAGTCGTCTATGGAACGAAGCTTGCTGGCGCAATGGAAGCAGCTGCGGCCTTATGCGATAGGGTGCGGGAGAGGCGTAAACACAGCAAAAAACACTTGCAGGGAAAATATTGGCCTGCTACAACTCATAGAGCAAAGACAGTGAAACAGATATCTCCTTTTCTTTTATCTTGTATAGAAGGTGACTTTGGGCAATACTCCGACGATACCTCTCGAGTTGAAAAAACGTTGTTTGAAAGTAGTTCTTGCCCATCTTGTTGCTCGGTCGCGCCGTATGAGGCTGTATAAGTTACGTTGTTTCACCATGTGCAGTGGGACAGAATGGTCCAACAACTATATGTTGGAGCTCGGCGGCCGACTCAGACGAACGGATGGGAATTAGTAGAATGCTTAAGAATAATAATAATGATAATAATAATATATTATCTGTGATATGAATTGTTCTCATGTGTATCTCGTCGAGTGGACTAGTCGACTCTGACGGTCCACACCCGTTAAACTTTGTAAAACGGCCCGGCAGGCTCACGAGATACGCGGGGCTCAATGGCACAGTGCGAAGAGCGCACTAAGATGAGCGGGAATACCCTCCACCAACGGTCTGAGTAGAAGCAACGAGTCACTGCCTGATGGGATTACCATATCTCTCTGCAGTCACACGGAAAAGCTTTGCCTGAGATATTGCTGTCTCATACAAGGCGGCGTTATCGTACTAGTCCCTTCGAGTGTCGCTGGATCGCAGAACTCGCAGATTCGAAAAAGCCAAGGACACATTTTGACCTGTCGAGAAGCTACCACACTTTGTGGCTATTGCTTTGGAGACACTGGATAATATAAGTGTCTGTACCGCAAAATGTTTAAGGCATATCACAAAATTTACGAAGGATATAACAGGCGACCGATGCAAAGTGAGGTTTCAGGGGCAGATTGGAAGACTTTGCTATTGGCTGTGTGTAGAGAAAATGCGTCTTATACTATAGGCATCATACGCTAACACAAAGTTAACAAACAGATAATTGTGCAAACGCATAATTATAAGAAATTAATACTATTACAAAACAGATTGTTTGCTGCAAAGGTTAGCCCGCTAAGCTTTCCAAGAAGCTCTAACCTATATTCGAGGCAGGCAAAACCCTATCGACTCATTCGACGAACGTTTAAGAAAGCGAAGCTGCTCGCCACCTTAAAACCAACGAGACTTGAGCTCGAAAACGATAAGAGACTTAATGGAGTCACAGCACTACCCTGATCGCATAGTAAATGTTTAGCCTGGGACGCTACCCTGTGCTACACCGTAGAGCCCTCATATGTACGCAACCATCGCATTGGCGCTGGATGCGTCAGAGAACAAGTTAAAATAGAAAATAAACGTCTTGAGAATGTACACCATTTCGTGGCAATATATTTAGAGACTCTCTGCCTTGTACGCTATGACACAGCACAATTCGCTCGTGATCTGGCAACAAGAGTAGAAGCTGTACCAGGCGAGCGACGCAAGGGAGACGGCAATGACGGCAATTATTTATTTTAGCAAGACGGCAATTAATTATTATACGGCAATTACTATCATTTGCCGTCTGTAGGAGCAACGCTGCCTCGGTCACTGGCGCTATACTGGCAGCGGAAATGTAACTTCTATTATAGACGCCATGGGCTGATAAGAAATTAACTGACGACAGGAACGTTATTTTATTGAGCTGATAAGATTAAAACGTTTATTTAGTGCAATTATCAAACGAATTTAACACTAGTAAATATAAGAATAGTAATAATATATTTTTAACAAGGGTTTATTAGTTTGAATATGGACGCACTCAAATCTATGAAGGGTGCTCACGTATTGGTGCATGAAACATACGTCTTTCAAAAGTCGATTGGCAAACATCTCTTTGGCTTTCACATAAACGTAGTGTGTAGCGGTGGTAATACCTGAAATCGTAGATTTATTTTTAGCCTGGTATTCATGAGACATGTCACGTTTACAGTGATGCCTATACATTTTAGAAACAAAATGTGAACCTTTGAGTCAAAAGTTTAGCTACGTTGAGTACTCTATTTAGTCAAATGTTGCCGAGCGGATGCATAGTTAATTGTCGCGCGTGTGAAGAAAATATGTTACCTGACGTGAAAGCGCGGTAGTACATTAGTTCTAACGCAGTTGTGGCGGCTTCGCAAACTTCATCATTCGTATCGTTCATTCCACTCTGTAGACTAGTAACAGAGCACATTTCCTACAACAAGTCGGCAAAGTACCAAAATGGGCGGAGCGAACGCACGCACTCCAGGGAACGTAATGTCGTCTCTAGAGCAGCCACGGTTCGGCACTAGAACGTAAACAGTAATAATAATATCCGAAATGTTGTATAGCTTTAAATGCACTCGTATAGTTTTACCGTAGAAAGGTTGGCAAAATTTCCTAGTAACAGCACGTGGGCTGGCGTTACCCATTCGCAACTAGTTTCTTGTTTATGAAAACGGAACGACCGAGTCGCGCCAACGCCTGTCTTGCACAAACAGAAATGAACAGAGAAGTCTCTCCCCTAGCAACGGCGGTGCACGCTGGTTTTCCCTGGGAAACAGAAAACCGCATTCAAAAAAAGAAAAAAAAACGGGCCTACGAAATATTTCTTAAGGCGTTGCATTTCGGATCACAAGAGCGACACGAGAAAACAATCATCGTACCCCCAAATAGTCCTATAGTGCTTATGGAGGATCTGCTGCAATTCGTCCCCCTCGCTCAGAAAGAAACTAGGTAGAAAAGAAAAGGTTTTAAGATGTCTCTGAGCGCATCACACTGCAAAATTGAATTTAACTATATTAAGCTATAATGTACAGTACGCAAGTCCAGGCCGAAGCTTTCTGGGGCATTTATGATATAAATTTGACTCGAATTTTGACCGAATATTTCTGCTATTCTGTATGTATGTACTTGTGCTAGCATACGCCTTCCAGGCACAATAAAATTACTCACTATTTACATAGAGAATTCGTTGACTTCTAGGCAGGATACCATATATATATATATATATATATATATATATATATATATATATATATATATCGAAGCATAAATTATAAGACTAAGGTCGGCAGTGATTTTTCTTAATGAATCAACTAATTGATTACATGGCTAGAGCCCAGTTAGAGCGACACCAGGCTGAGGGCTTAGGAAAAGGAAAGACCTTGCTGAAATACCAGGTCAGACTGTCTGCACAGGTGAACGTTTATGTGTTTCTAGCTTGTAGGCACAACGATATACTCATTAAATAAATGTCCGGGTGGACCTTATACAAAAGCGTTCAATCTGCCAAAGTAATCTATGGTACTGAATAGGCCAGAGGATTTGCTGTTCTAGGTGTTGTGTTGGGCCTGTTTCGGAGATACACAGATTGATAACATCATGTCGACGTAGTCTAGAAGGCTAATGCGCCAATGTACTGGCTGTCATGACTGCCGGATTGCCGCCGGATCGATCCCTGGTGTTGATCGATTGTTCATTGAGCAATGTTCATTGAGATTAGATGATAAACCATAGCGTTAAAAGTCAGCGGCCATGGTGTTCTGGTGAGACTGTTAGGAAATCCCTACATACGTCAGCCTATACGGCACTTGGTGTAGGCGGCTTGAAGGTATATCTCACAATGATGTTTATGGCATGGGGCGGAGACAATTTTCCACTCCAAAGTGCTAACATAGTAAAATTATATAAATAAAAAATAAAAAGATCTCACAATGATTTGAAGATCCCGTAGGGGCCGGAAGATGGTCTTGAGCGTTCATAGTCCAAAGGTCTACGATCATTCTTGTTCGCCAACAAACGAGCAATACTCCTGCAACTTGCTCTACTTGCTGTGATAGGATTCTGCGTGGGCCCTTATGAATTACGACCTTACTCTGACTATGGTAAGTTGCAATCGAGAAAAGAGGAATCATCTACGCCTTCAAGGATGAAACGACTCAAGAGCGGCGTCTTTTAACGGCGTTGCATGTCCATCGCCTAGCAGCATCGGAATGCTGCTTCAGGCGTAGCTAAGGAGACGACGCCATTGGGTCGTTATTCTGAGCCTGCTACAATCACGTATCACTGTAGCTATCACTCAAATTTCCGCTCTATATATTGATGTAGAAGCTGTCAGTCGTTTAGTGACGTCGCAGCAGTTTTGTTCTCGTTAGAACCATCTTTGCAGGTTGTGCGGAATCCTAGTCTCCTTTATCGTAAAACGTAGACTTTGACGAAATCCCGTAAAATGTTTCTCAACGAACGAATTTTCGTACGAATTAAAAGTAGACTGGGACTGAGCAGATCTGTGACTGGATACAGATTCTCGTAGTCCATTGACCATTTTCAGGTGGTTAATGTAAGGTTTCTCGTATGATGATAGACCTACAAGTCTCCTCGTATGATGACTAATCTACAGTTATTCGTTCGCCTTCAAACGCCTTTGTTGTACGCCCTAAAACAGGGCCATTTGAGACGTGATGTGCGTCCCCCCCTCTTTCTTTGTGACTCGCTGGTGAAGACGGTAAAGGTAAATGTGATGATCAAGTGAGGTATTCTGAAAATGACTCTTGACTGGGTTTGTTGTTCAGAGGGCTGCTCTCAATTTGTCCCTCAAATCCATTGGGTAAGTGGTCTTCGTAGTGTGTCACGGATAAAACCGTACGCGTCACACGCAGGGTTCACGTTATGGTAGGCTATGCGGAATTTAGCACAATATTAAGCCAAAGAAAAAGATTATCTAACACTATACGTTTATAAGGCTCCAGGACGACTCCAAGTTTAATCAACTGCTCCACTGCAACCCCTACAACAACAACCACTACTACTACTACACCTGCTATGACAAATGTTGATCAGTTTTTTACGCATAACTACTGTTAACCAATACCAAAACTACGTGTATAAGTGACACAGTCGAAATCGTCTGCACGTCAGTCGGGATAGCCTGTCGTTTGAGCTACAGTAGCCCCTCCCCTTCGATGTAATGCCAAAGTAATACCGAGCCTGGGGGGGGGGGGGTGGGGAGGAATCCGGGTTTAGTGGGTTTGCGAGTCTCACACTAGTCACGCAGGCTGCTAGTGGCGCATGTGCATCATGCATTCCCGAAACCTCCCAAAAAAAAAACCCAAAAAAAAGCCCCTCCCGCCCCCACGCATAAGTGTTGGAACGAAGTTACAAAACCTGCTTCTTAAATCGTTTAAGCCCTCTGATGTAAGCTGCAGCCGCAGAAACAAACACGTGTAGAATATCGTAGTAGCCAAATCGAAAACCCTTCTTTCTCTCTCTCTCTATTATTTTCTCTTTCTTCCATTCGCTGGCTCAACTAATAGAAGAAGACGAGCGTAATTCCAATGGCGGCAGGCCTCGACAACCGGTGTGGGGTTTTGGATTAACGTTGAAACACTCAGTGCAACGCTCAGTTGTGAAACACGTCGAACACGTTTTTCGTTCTCTAACCGTCGGTACTTTTCCGTGAGCCAGCTCGGTAGCGTAAAAAACATCAACAAGTTACCACGTGTAACAGCCATCTGAGCCATCTGGCACTACAACAACAGAGCATCGATGTAATGCGGTGAAAACCCATTTTTTTGCCAGTTTCGATAAAAGACAAATAAATAGGTACTAAGTTGGTTTAAATCCGGAGAACTAGGTTGCTGTAGACTTGGCAATATATATAAGATCAATATATATGCGTCAATATATATACAAGGCAATATATATACGTCACGAAGAGGAATCTTATGGATCTCACCGTTTTAACTTTGCAAGGAACCTTGCGGATATACCGCTCGCACCGGGTCCATAAGAGCGGGGGCTACCATCAAGCAAGGACACGGACAACTGACTCTTAACTTCACGTGACACCTTTTTACCACCATTTTTATTAAGGCGAGCTCTGCCGAGTGTGCAAACGTATTGTAAATGATTAATAAATCATCACACTATTTTCTATATATATATTGCTGTTGATATTTAACAAAAAAACTCGCGGGGATACAGTTAGAGAACAGCTTCGAAGCTGTTTACATAGAGCGTTTGCTGATGAGCATAGGTACACACAAATACAAACACACAAAGGCACACATATATATATATATATATATATATATATATATATATATGGACAAACAGATAACCTACAACAGGCGACACAGTGTATATCCATCGTCTGAAGCCATGCTGCTGATGATGATCACGATGAGAGTTAACAATCAATCAGCCAACCTGATGCAAACAAACCAGCAGTTAACTTGAATCTAACTCAACAGAACAGTTGAACAGCGATTGTGGGTTTTGCGCGCCGCGCTTCGTGACGATCCTCGATAATGGTCTGCGTGTTGCTGCCTCTTGCCGGACGATCCTCTCGACGCAGATCGTTTTGCAATAAACACCTTTGGACCGTGTCTTTTAAGAGCACACGCCCTCTTACACACGGGCGCCATAAGGAGAAACAAATGTTCAGCTTTAGCCTGTTACAGCTGCTTACTATTTTGGTACCCTCATTTCTCGCCGTTGATTCTGTTAATGATGTCATTGTGAAAGACCTGTTTTGTCTGTCTGCATCGGTTGGCTCCGACACCGCTACCGTCAGCCTTTCACCGTTTGCAGATTTTTGTCGCTGCATTTCATAAATATGTACTAAATATAAGGCGTAATTATATATATATATATATATATATAAGACATGCATGACCATAAGCAGTTTATCGTAATTTTGAGTAACGCAAACAGCATATAAAGTAATTTAAAGTAAGATAGTACTAACACTCGTCTACTAACTAAGCTGACCTGTCCGATAGCGTATAGATGGCTGGCAATTAATTGTATGAACGAACAGGAAATCATGGAATGATAGCAAAAGGAAATATCTACTATATATATATATATATATATATATATATATATATATATATATATATATATATATATATATATAGCCATTAGATTTGTACAGTTGAGCTATAACCGGCAAAATGATACTAAGGACGTGTATAAGATGTATCGGTAATACCGAAGCGATAACACGGAAAAGAACTGTCAAGCCGTAGGAGAAATCGAATCAAGCAAACAGCTGAGTCGAGGGTTGAGTAAAGCAGTACACCGCCGTAAACAACACGACCGCGAAGCAGGCCTATTCGGTGAGAGTAGCAGGACCGAGCAATATGAAAGGTCAGAAAGAACGTCGACTAATCTCATCATTTGTCGCTTTCTTTCTCGCAACGCTACTCCACTGAGTACAATATTGTCACGCCATATTGTACACGGTGGTATCACCGATTTAGAGATGCAAAATCTCGATCATGGGTTTAGACATCTACTGCAATGGACTTGCGAGCCAGCAGGCGATCGATGCTCTCGAATTCAAGGTCTGAGAACCGACTACACAATCTTATTTTGTGGTAAGACGCACACGTTTTGATAAAGTGGGCTAATCTGGTTGCTGCTGGTTGCTAACCTACTAACGTGTATAACGTTATACATAAACGTTATATATAAACGTGTAAAACGTGTGTTTTCTACTCTACAGATATGTCAGTGCGTGGTGCCTGCGGGGCACGTATATACAATACGTATTGTCGTCCAACACAGGCGATGTTCTTCATTTGAGACGACATTACAGTGCTAGCTGGATAAATTTGAAACCAACTTTACAGCTTGCACGAGGTTATTGTTGTTGTTGCTGCCATGGTTTACACGTTCGATGCGAGGTACCGCGCCAGTATCGCGTTTGCCGTCTACGTTGCAACTCTTTGTGCCAGCTGCACTGCATTCTCATCTTGTCTGCAGTGGTAATGTTGCCAACGGCCAGTTTACTATGCACCGCAGGTGCGCCATGGTCTGGGGGCGAGTTGGGCATTAGTTGCGGTTGTCATCTACCTGCGGGTGTTGCCGGTTCGATCTGTCTGTCTGTTGTTGTTATTGATCGAATTTTCTTTGAACTATGCTCAGTCAGAGAACAGATGGTACGCTGGTGGTATACCGCTGAAAGCCAGCGGCCATGCTGCTGCCACAGGGACTGTTGGAAATACTTTATATATATCTCAACATGCCCGGCCCTCGATACCTCATAGAAGGTATGCCGTGAGTTCCAAGCCCGTAGGGAGAACGGAAACGGGAGGGGGGGTTCGGAAGATGGTCTATCTATATTAAGGATAATATAATACTAAGTGCCACGTTTGGAGGATGGTCTATCTATATTAAGGATAATAGAATACTAAGTGCCACGTGCCGGCGTGGTTTAGGCGAGTAGTGCGCTAGTCATTGTTGTCATCTAACGGGGTGTCGCCGGTTCGATCCCTGCTGTTGTTGATCGAGTTTTCTTTAAGTGACGCTCATTGAGAACAGATGATAAACCATGCCGCTGAGAGTCAGCGGCCCTGCTGCCACAAGGACTGTCGGCGAAACCCTAGAGAGATTTCAACATGTCCGGCCCTCTGTGCTTTGAAGATATACCACACAGTGAGTTCCAAGCCCGTAGGGGACCGAGGATGGTCTAGAATTAAAAACAGCCACCTCCAAAAATGTTTTTTTTTAAATTATTGTACTAAGTGGCGCTATCATGCGGGTGGTTTTGGGATCACGAGAAACGAAACGTCATGTTAGAGGCGAGACGTTTAGCACTACCTGCGAAGACTGTCTGCTTATCGCTCCCTCCGGTCTAGTAAGGCGAGGAAGTTCTGTTAACAAAAAACTGAAATGAAAATCATCTTGTCTAGACAGACAATGGCAAATGCAGGCAATTTTCAGTCTTGCTTGCAGACCTGATGGGTGGCATCGAGGAGTCTGTTTTTGCAAAAAGCTGTTAGCCACGCCGTGCTTGGGGTGACTACAGTCAGCCGCTTGATCAGCTACACTGTCATGGCAGACATAACTTTAAATCGTGCATCACATTCAGGCAGGTTAAACGTTATTGAACTCGCCTATCCCATGTACAGTTACAATAATTTAAAATTCCCAAAAAAATAAACGCACACACGTTTGACTATATATTTTTTATGCGATTAGGCAACACGGCAAACCACACACGGCTGTATGGTTACGGGCACACGCTGTAACGTTGCGGAATCAACTACCTGAATTCTGGTAGTCTTCGAAATTATAGGCTAGTCAGGGACAACCTCGTCAGTTATGATAGCAGCACGTCGAAAATACCTGAATGCAGTCTCCTGTTCAATTTCCCATACCGCCATACTTTGTGGCTGAGATGCCTGAAGGATCTTCAGCTTAGGACCAAGTGATTATACATAACAACTCCACTTCCCGAAATATGTAGCGTGGAGGCTGGAAGTTTTGCTGGAACGCCTATGAAAAATTTGCGACGAGCTTGTTGCCATTAAGCCTAGCGTGCCGACGATTAGTTTCTAAAGTGGCTTAACTATAGAGTGGATTCAGCGCCATCAGCGCCCCGTCCTGGTTACCACTTAGAGGAGGGCAGACAACGTCACTCATAACACTGGCACAAGTAAACTTACCGTGCGCCTTACGAGAAAGTTTGAGTTGGCGAAGCTAGTATAGCAAGCATCTCGGGCTGCGGAGAGACTCCCCCACGTATTGGCCAGTTACTAACCAGCAGTTGTACGTGTTGTTACTGCATTCTGTACCTATATTTAAAATTGGAAAAGGTTTACGTGCCTGGAATGGCAAGCTACGTACTGATTGAGCAAGCACGCAGATGAAAAGGAAAAATATACGTATGTTTTACTCAGGCCTACTGCCCAGTTACCCGCGAATACAATGTAAGCGTCACAGCATCCCGGTTCTAGAACACCAAAGAATGAGTCGTCGAACCCAAAGTTATCAAGGGCAGTTTAGCGCCACGGTCGAATGGAGCACAGCGAACCGCGGTGCGTTAGGAAAACAAAATGTTGCGTCCCCGCCGGAGGTAGCCCATGGACCTTGGGTTTTCTGCCGGCAATCGGGCGATTGCTTCTGCCCTCTTCCTCTCCCTCCCCCCATCTCTCTCTCTTTCTCTCTCTTGCTATGTCTGCACGTCTGTCTGTCTCACGTCCTATCCTGTACAATCGCCATTGGATAACCGACCCCCCCCCCCCCCCCGGCCAACGTAAGCCCCCATTCGGAACCCTCCACCCCGTCGCTTTCAAGCTTTGCCCTCTAGCGCGCCGGTTACCTGTTGCTTCTGCTTCTGCTGCTGTTGTTGCTGCTGCTGTAGGATGTTTGTGTGTCTGTGAGCGTGTGTACGCGAAGCAGGTGTATCTGTCAGCCAGCCCTACGTTATTGTTGTTGTTGTTATTGTTGTTGTTGTTGCTACTGCTGTTCTTGTTGTTGTTGTTGTTGTTGCTGTTGACTCGGCACCACTAGACGCTCCTCAAGTTATCAGGTCGAAAATAGAAACACTATCCATTTTAATAAGGTGCGAGCAACAGCAGCCAACCTGTCGGTAGGTAGGTAGGTCGCTAGCGCAAACTAGCTGGCCGTAAGTGGGCCAATGGTAGATAGATCTAGCCGAAACTCCTCAGTCGTCGGCGGCCGGGCGAATTGTCGAATCGTCGCTCTCGATCGGTGTCGACGACGTCGTCAGCGTCAAGCCTCTCCTATTTTCTTGCGCACACGCTCTAAACGACTACGACAACGACGACGACAACGATAACGACAATTAGGCGGTCGCGCCTAGTCGGTCCAACAACGGCCAAAGTCGAGACAGCCTCGAGACCTCGATAAGATCTCGGTTGATCATCTTGGTCTAACAAACTCGTTTGCAAGATTTCAGCGGATCTCGGCCCTTTCCTCGCCGACCGGCCGGCCTGGGCCAACACGGCTCACGGTTCACTTGCGGCAATCAATTCCGGCGCCCCAACCGACCACTGACTGATCAACAGCGCTGGCCGACTTAGCGTCATTGCAGTGCGATGTTTCTGCCGATAGCTCTTTCCCTCTGTGTTGTTGTGTCTAGGATGTCTCTCCTTTCTTTTTTGCTCGCATCTTAGCCTCGCCACACCTCTCCTTAGCACTACTTACTATGCCTTCTGCCTTCTGTGTCGTCCTCCTCATCCAGGTTGATCTGCTTTCAGTTAGCTGCCATGGGGTCAGGGCCTCTGTTATGGCGGTAGAGTTTGGAATGAAAGTGATTACGATACTAATAATTATTTTGTTTTGTTTTATTAACACCTAAACTAAGTAAATGTGTTTATGTTACATCAAAATGTTTCGAGACACCAACAATCTAGCGTTTTGAGTTAAGTTTTAAGTTAGCAGAGACTAACAAATGTAGAAAATACTCAGGCGTTAATTATCCGCACCAATTTTGTCCGTTGGCCTTTGAAACAATGGGAGGACCAGGGCCGCCTACATTGAAGTTGATTCAGCGCGTGGGTAGAAGCCTTAATCTCTCCACGGGAGACTCAAGAGCATCGGCATTTTTGCGTCAGAGGCTGTCGCTTGACATCCAACGAGGAAACGCAGCATCTGTTCGGGGCACATTGTTGAACTGGGCTAATCCCGGGTTAGATAACCCCTAACCACACGTTAACGCGGAGACAATTGTTCACTCCAAAGTGCTAACATAAAAAGTCATTTAATAAATCATACCGCCACATGTTTGCTTTATCTAGCGTTTTACTAGTTCTGCTATAGACCTAACCGCCGGGCATAACGCGAGGCCGTAACTAGATGTCAATATTTTACCTCGCTACGCCGCCATTCAGTGCTCGTCATTGACAGTAATAATTATGGCAGTGTTAAAGGCTGTGCGATAAGATGAACATAACATTTCAAAGTTTTAGTATACTTATGTAGGGTTTTGCAAGCTACATTTGCAAGCCAAACATATATATATATATATATATATATACAGGGTGATTCGTAAAGAATTGTACGTCTTTCGAGGTTTGATAGAACTCGGCAAGAAAATAATTTTTCCCAATGGGCGGAGGCCTGGAAAACGTTTTGTTTAGGAGTGAGGATGACATTTATAAAAGCAGTTATTCTGCCTCGTTTCATCTACATAGTTGTGCAAAATCTACGTTTGCGGGAGAACCACGCACGAATGAACCGATCATACCGGCGTGTTCAGGACGAAAAAGCTTTGTTACTTGGCAACTACGTAACGCAGCATTATCACTTTGATACGAATATAGTGGGCATTAAATTTGCTATTACAAAAAAGCGTTAATGTAACATTTCGACTTTTTATGACTTTCCTTAATCTGACTAATCGCTTTTTGCTACGCAAGCTAGTAAAGTATATTTTATTTGCGTTGACTGGTTCTCCCGCAAACGTAGATTTTGCACAACTATGTAGGTGAAAAAAGGCAGAATAACTGCTTTTATAAATGTCATCCTCACTCCTGAACAAAACGTTTTCCCGGCCTCCGCCCATTAAGAAAAATTATTTTCTTGTCGAGTTCTATCAAACCTCGAAAGACGTAATATTCTTTACGAATCACCCTGTATATATATATCTATAATGCTGTTCCTTACGGCTTTGAGAAAATGTCAAAACAATTTTTCTTGTCATCTCTCTTCTTCATTCTCAATATCTAGCAGCTATTGGCTGACATCTCTCTCTCGTCGAATTGCCAGCAAACGTATTTGAAAAGATAGTTCGTCGGTGTCTGAATTGACACCTTGTATTTGTTAACTTTCTTGACTTAAACCAATTTCGTTTTTGCAGGAGCCATTGTACTGACTGGCGTCGCGCTCGCCTACTTGTGGCAGGAGCCTGTTGATACTCTCGACTTGTGCATTTCGAGAGTGCCAAAAAGTCAACTGCAGCCACGTCGAAATACCACGTCGCCTCTGTCTGGGCGATTCTATGGGCGACATGGCTGCAGCCTTCAACCGTCTAGATCAATCTTTCTATCATTCTGTCCAGATGATAACTCAACTTGGTTTCTCTACCGGCACAGTCGCCTGCTTTAGACGCGACCTCTCCAGTAGAAGTCATCGCAGGCGGCCTAAGCCGGCTGTCTCGAATCTACGTGGAGATAAGGCTAGGTAAAAATGAACTCTTCAGAAGTCAGTGCTTGTACCGTTTACGTTCGTGTTTCAAATACATTTCGTTCGTTTTCAATTGTACTGTACTGCAAATATTTTACTGAATATCTAAGTGAAGTATCTGCGTTTGCCGACGATACTGCGACTCTATTTCGCATTGATCGCCGTGAGGTAGTTAAAGAATAATAGCACTTCCTAACCAAAATAGAAGGAATGATCAATATTTTAACCTACTTTGACCTTGTTGTCAATGCGACTAGCTCTATTTAATTGTGACCTTGCTCAAACTTTACCACAGAGTCTACCCAAATGTGCACGCCGGACAATCTACGAAACGCTTGTGTATTCCTTGCAAGAATGCAGCTATGGTGCTGCTAGAAATACATTTCTTTTAATTTTCTCATCCTGTTTTTAACCACCAATGAAGGTAACCGACTCCGTAACGCTTTGAACAAGTCGTCCTTGCAATATCACGACTTACTAATTACTAAATTAATTATTCCAGAGGAGATTTTATATTCCTTGTAAATCCTGTTGATTGCAGTTCAGTATTTATTTCACCATAAAATTGGTAGAAAGTTGATTCATGTTTTACAATAAGTCACAATGTACCAGTACGGTATCACAGTATGTATTTAAATTTGGACGACAGGGACGTTCCGCAATTTTCTGTACAAACTAGTATATGTTAGCGTCCAATATCACACAAATTTTTCCTGTATTCCTATGCTAAAAGAGAGCCTGGGGGTTAGGGTACTAGAAGTGTCTAACAAATTTGAGTGGTTCTCCATATACTGATAAACGAAGATCCCTGGCCGCGTATGACTCTCCTCTACTAGAACGTAAAACCTCTGATTTTTCTGCGTTAAACTTGAGCCTGTTTTCTTTGCACTATTTCGCAGTTGTGTTGAGGTAAGACTGTATGTGGTTACGAGTTCTTGCTAAAATGACTAGACCAGCGGCATAAAATGCAAAATGAGCGTTAAGGTTACGCAGTAAATCTGCAAATCCACTCACACACAAAATAAAAAGAAATGGGCTGGCTTAGTCTCCTTGGGCTACCCCGATAGTTTGCGTTACGGGCGCTTGTACACAC
Organism: Dermanyssus gallinae; assembly: GCA_003439945.1. Classification (NCBI taxonomy): domain Eukaryota; kingdom Metazoa; phylum Arthropoda; class Arachnida; order Mesostigmata; family Dermanyssidae; genus Dermanyssus; species Dermanyssus gallinae. Next base: position 190,992 of record QVRM01006149.1, read on the forward strand.
ACAGTGGTAGTCGTTCTTTACCTAATTCATATTGCTCGCTAATACATTATGAACGAGGTTAAAAATTAGCTTGTTATGTTGAACCTTGTGCGAAGCGTGTCTAATAAACGGTCCCTTGGGAAGTAATCAAAAGCAGTTCAAAAGTCAATAAACTGACAGGTAGGTAGCTAGCAAACTAGGGTTCGTATGTAATTTCCTTATTAAAAAGACAGTGAAATGATACATGGTTTAAAACAAATGCAACGGCATCCGTCGTCGATCGCTTTAATAAAATAGCCGTATTGTTCTACCGATATTTTGTCTTCTACGCAAATTGATGTAATTGGCTAGCGATAAGTAACGTTAATATCTTGCAAAGGAAGCTTGAAAGTGTTATGCCCCTATAATCTTGTTGCAATACTCATTTCATACTACTACTCATTTCAGTAATTAATAAGTTGCATCTCCCTTTCGCTTAAATATAAGCTGTAGATAGCTTTTTCGCCACTCGTCAGAGATTTTGCCCTGTCGAAAACATTCATGATACAGTTTTGTCACAACAGAGCACATAGCGTCGATGTTCAAGTTCAGGTGTTCATTGAGAATACGATCAGGTCAACAACTTTTGCTAAAAGACATAGTCTGGCAATATGACGTCTCTCGTTTTGATTTTCTCGATATTCAATACGACGTTTTCTCCTTAATAAGTTCAACGATCAGCCTCTTGCTTGCCGTTCACCGGCTATCTGGGAATCTGTCCCAGGGGAAATTCGGTGGCTAGTACCATAGTAACTCTTTGTAAACCTTATCAAGTACCAAGTACCGAATGTAAAATGTATACGTTTATTTGCGGCATGCATGTACACATGCGCCTCAAGTGATCATATGGTTTAGTAGATGTTAAACATTATATATAAATATATATATATATATATATATATATATATATATATACATATTTATTATTACTTGCATATTTGCTTTATTACGTGTTGCATTGATTCTGTCTTCTATCTCGCGCGTCTGCTGTCAGCCTTATTTTTTCCAATATTCTACCCGCCCTTTCCCAGCTGCTAGCCAAGGTAAGCCTCATCAAATAGTATGCATTGTGTTCGCCCTCATCGACTGGCATGTTATCTATGTCTAAACGGAAGCCATTTTTGTACGAGCTTTATTTTGTTGTCGTTGTCGTTGTTGTTGTTGTTGTTTTCTCTCATAAACACAACACCATTACACAGCGCATCGACACCTGTTGCATAGCAACACATTCATCGTCTGCCTCGCGTACGCTGGTACTACATACAGGTATCTCTGCACCCTCTCCCGCAGTATCGACCTAGGCAGAGATTCTAGGCGCATCAGGTTAGGGCGTTCGCGATTGTACGATTCTTCGCTTCACTAACCACAGGCTAGGAGTAGGCTTGGTGCAGGTGGCGTCAAGCATGCCACCTGTCAGATCGCGGGCGGACATACCATACACATAGAGGTGTGCCCAGCACGTCTTCCCGTGCACCTGCGTGCATACGGCGCACACTGCATGCGGCTTATACATACATCGTTTTCGAACTGCTCGCGCCGAGAACCGTCAAGGGCACGGCACGTCTCTTCACGCTACAGGCTAAATGCGATAGCGACAAGAAACGACACTAGTAGCTTGTGATGAGAATGCGGGCACCATCGGCCACAACAAAAACAATACTAACTTATTCATCAATATTCGGCCGCAGCATTCGGCTATAAGCACAGGCCCGCACACGCATATACGCTTTATTCGCATGCATAACGTTTACTATATATAATACGCACGTATTATATAGTAAACGTTATGCATGGAATGATGTGACTACGAAAATACTCTATTAGTAGTAGTACGGTGCTATTTTGGTCGTCATGCCATTTTGTAAACGCCCATAAACGCCCAAGCAGAATGACATGGTAACACAAAGATAGCCAATCATGTTGTTTATCACACAATGAGTATACATATATATAGGGTCTTCCGGAATTCGTCCAACAGCATTGGGGTAATACAACTCGGCGAAAAAATCGTTTTTTTGATGGAGCTAGGGGGCGGAAATGTCGGGGGGGGGGGGGCTAGTGAAGGCCAAGTTATATTAAGCTTTCTTATCTGAACATATCATCACTAAATCTGCGATTGCAAATGCTCTAGTTATCCTACTGACAAACCAATCATTTCTGAGGAAAATTCTGCATCTGTTGAATTGCAATCTACGTTAATTCAAAGCAAAACAAATGTTATAATACAAACATTTATTTGCAATGTTTATATTTTGGCTTTTAAGTTCAATTACGCAGCTTTTAGAGATACATTTTTGCCCCATTGTTCCATAAATAAAACAAATTATTCTCTCACCAAGCTGTACAAGACCCCAAAAGCGAGCTGCCAAACACACCGGCGGTCTTTGCACTTTTTTGCTCGGTGGGCGGTCGCTAAAGTGTTCAAGTTGTATATAATGAGCTGTGTTGTAATTATGTAACATCTTGTATGTACAGAACCGCAACATTTGTTGGATGAATTCTGGAAGACCCTGTATGTATATATATATATATATATAGCTCACTACACATGTGAGAAACGCTACCAATCGAGCTTATTCTTGAGGCAGTCCCATATTGTGGCACGCATTGCCACGCTAAACCGCCAGAGATAGCCGTTGAAGAAGATAGTCAATAGCTCTTTGCTTCTGTCACCAGTGCTGACTCAATATGAGGAGCAAATAAATATATATCTGTTGTCACGTATGCACACGCCCAAAAAAATATATATTTATTTTTTTAATTTAAAAATATATATTACACCTCTGAATTGAATACGGTATGCCTCTATATTACTGGTCCATCACAGAAGACGCTGGTGATTCCTTACCTGAAACACAGGCAAACGAGCAAGGGTTATTACTTTTACTTTTTTAATGTGCTGCTACACTGATAATATTTAACAGGCAGCGTATTCTAAGCTTCTAGAAGATGAAAAAGTAACATTGTCCAATTGTAAATCCCACACACCTTCTCCGAAGTATCAAGTCGGTGGCTCTTAATCTCTTTTAATCTCTACCTAGTCTCCCCCTCTACACGTGCGACTCCTAAATCAGATCTTCACGGCACATGTATCAGATTGGAGCAGTCATCTTGCTGTTCTATCCCATACTCCATTTTTTGTTTATATATTTCAGTTGTATTAAGAAAGTAAGTGGAGAGCGACAATTGTTGTCTCCTGGGAACGTGTGCACGTTATACTTAATTGATCGTGTGTATCTTATACTTAAAGGATTCTATTCGACTGGCACTGAGGCTATTGATCGCCAAACGCAGTGACAGTACCCAAGAGTAGGGGCACTAATACATACATATTGCATTTTAAGATGGTACATAATTACAATACACTCTAGTCAAAACTAGTTTCCCGTCAAAAGGTTGAAAGTGTGTGAACGGGAGAAGTGTTTAGCAACTTCAATTGCTAGTTGTTTCGTATGGAGTGAGACATGTTATAGTATGAAATATAGATAATAGTGGTGTTACACATTTTGCATGCACAATTTTTACACACATTTTTTAATGCACACTTTAGATATTTTTATATACGAGAACTTAAGCATTGTGAAATTGCGGTTCCGTGAATAAGCCTCAAATTGAAATTGAACTGAAATACAATCGACATTATATACAATTTAAACACTTCAGCGACCGTCTCACCGGGCAAGAAAGTGCAAAGACCGCCGATGCGTCTGGCAGCTCGCTGCATGGTATAGTAGGCGCACTAATGAGAGTAGTCAAAGGTCGTACATCTTATTATACGGCATGTTCGTGCCGGTCACGTTAAAATGGTGGGTGGTCGTATATGTGGTCGAGATACGAGATACTGTTGAAATGTCAGTTCCTTTTCATTTATTCTTTCGCATTAAACGACTTTTTATGTTAGCACTTTGGAGTGAACAAACTGTTGAAATACTGTTGAAATTGAAAGGCACAATTGGACAGACGAGCGCAATAGCACTATCGTAATAGTGGACAGTAACCCCCGAGAAACCGTCGACCCTTGCCTCGGTACGAAACCTCGTCAGCTTCGAGAAAAAGCCCAAACGCAGACCACCGGATCCGTACTGTTTTGCTTGTCATCACTGTTGCCATCTTGTTCTTTTATTTTTTTTTGCCTTCACCAACTTTACCTTCTGCCATTGCAGTCGGTCGGGCGGCCTGTCAGTGTAGCCGACTACATACATTAAGCGTGCGCACGTGTAGACGAATTATTTGGTTCGTTACCAATTCAATTAGCTGCGCGCACTTGTGTCTGGGTATTTAACGATGCGTTAGCCTTTTGCCGTGCCTTGCGCATGCCACGCATGCACTGCCCGTTTCTTTAAAAAGCCTAGCTACTTGAGAAGCCTTGCCATCAGTGTGTTAATTTTTTTCCATTGCAATCGTCGGGTTCGTCGTCGTCGTCGTTTATTAGTTGCCCCAACCCACTGCATACAGGCTCACCCGTCAGCGTTGTGCCCAGAGATTGTGGTACGCTGACAGAGCGATCGAACATTACGTTGGGCTTCTGGCTGCTATGGCAATCCTTCCTAGAGACACATTCCCGTACTTAGAGATCTCCATTCGTGTTTGCTGCTGCGTTTCGTTCGATGGCTTTTGGCGGGTCTACCATAGGCGGATAGGGTTAAACTTCGGGCAAAGACCATGATGACTTCAAGGTGCCTCCACACGCGGCTGTCGACACATAGTGATTTTGCTCACCAGATCTATTATTGCTGATTGGTCTTGTATACAGCAGTGCACGCAGCAACAATGCTGCCGTAGACATTTCGTAGTAGCCAACACAAATGTTGTCAAGATTGAGCTGTTTAGTATAAAATTTCTGGTCATCTCCTCGAGAAGACCCATTTACTGGCAAGATCCCTAGATTTAAACTCCTTAGACCTTCTTTTATAAAGTTTTGTAAGGGACATAAGAATATATATATATATATATATATATATATATATATATATATATAAGCCACGGCCTGCCAGAGCGATTAATGATTATCGACACCCATCCTTGGTGTTCAATTTTATTGAGCGTGTCTCGTTGAGCAGCAAGTCTAATTCAGCCAGCTTTTGCTCCCACTCGGGTATTCTTTGCGCGTCTCGGCCTTCAGGAGGCTCCGTCTTTATTACCAATTTTCGACAAACAAGGACAGTGGAGACTACATTATAGACTAATAAGTAATTATGACTTGTTCAATGCAGCACCGTTAGTTTTGTTTCAAAGTTGGTTCTAGTGCCGTCAACGAATCTGAACTTATTCATATTTAGAAAGGGCTCTTCTACATGTGTTCTCTGCAAAACTAGCGGAAACATATTTAGGGAACGGGCACCGACGGCTGTATCTATCTATCGATCCAGCTATCGAGAGTTTGTTAGGTTCTACAACCCGTGGAATGATAACAGGGCTATGTGGGCCGTTTATTCTACGTGTTGGGTAGACCTGCACCCAGTGTTGAGAATACTTTTTCAGATAATTAAAACTATTCTGCAGACTTTAATGGCTTTACACTTTTTAGCATCACATATATTTTAATGCATATAAGAAAAATTACAAATAATTTTTAATTTGTTTGGGTCATCCCATCATTGTGCTGCATATGCTCAAAGCGTGTCTGCTTGTGGATGACACTGCCCGAAGATTGTGTTGTCGATCATTGTTGCTCGCATCGTAGTGTTTAATCAATATTACAGCATTCATATTTTATACATACATTGTTATGGTACCCGTCATACGCAGAGAGTATATATATATATATATATATATATATATATATATATATATATAAGTGGATACTTTTATAGCATGTATTAATCTGTCGAAGCATCAGTATCACATACACGTAATGAATAATAAATGAATGCCCGAACATGAACAACGATGTAATATACTTCTGAAGATGTTTGATCATTTCCTCAGAGCTCAGTGCACAGCCTGCTTATGTTAAACTAAGACTACGACTGCTTGGCAAACTCGTTGGTGTCGTGCCAATTAATTCGAATGTATGTGATATTGCTTCATCAGACGCTGCACAAAGTTCGTCGAGGCTTTTAAACGAAATTCGAAAATGTCTGAAACGCGCAAAGCGACGCGTATCTTCGCGCAAACATGGCGCAGCAAACGACTCTGTACTTTGTGCCACCACACAGCATTCCTGTCGACACAAGAATGCCGCCCATCGAAAATACGTCCATCTATTTGACTGGATAAACGTAGATTTGGTCGAGCAGCGGACAGATCGGCTTACATATATGTACATCACTTGCTCGCTCAGCGTTCAAAGAACAGTTCACAATTTCTATGGAGGCCTCCTCATCTCCGACAACCAACATATCGTTATGATAATGTAACGTTTATGGTAATTGCAGAAACGTCACTGTTTCTGAACTTGATTACTCAGAAAAGAAGTCTTCGGAGTTCAACGATCGCGGCTCTCGCTAAAAGGTAGTATCGAGCTGAACCTAAGTATCGGGTGTGAGAATCTTATTTCAGCCATCCGTGCGCTCAGGTAACGTCCACCATTTCTCGCACTTTGCTTCATTAAACCCCTTATCAAGTTTTAACTTATTATTATCATCATTATTATTATTATTATTATTATTGAGAGTGCTATAGATGCGTTCGTTAAATCACTTGGTCGTTAAATATGCATTTGGGAGTGGCTGACAGCGGAATTTTATGACCGTAACGACTTAGGCTGAGCCTATGTGCCGGCGCGTTTTTGGTCGAGATTCTGCTTTGTATATTAAATGAGCTCTGTTGTTAAATGACGACCTCGACTTCATTCACACTCGGAATGGGGGGCAGGGGGAGAGGGGAATAGAGTCAAAATACGAAGAAGAGCGTGCATTTAAGTATGACAACGAATTTTAGTAAAACAGTGGATTTATTATGGTAGCTGATATTTCAATAGAATATTCGTGTGGCCCTTATAGCGCGTGTTAACTCTGATCACGCAGGCCTAGTATCTAGATCTAACAGGCCGATTGTAGACAAACTAACAATTGCGGCGTCGAGTGTCTTCCAGTTTCGAATACGAGTCTACAAAATCAATCTAGATACGAGAGATATGTACGTCATATATATATATATATATATAGACATATTTATATATATGTATATATACATATATATGTATATATATATATATATATATATATATATATATATATATATGTATATATATGTATGTATATATATATATATATATATATAATATGAGAACTGAAACAAATAGTCGGAACGACACTGATTAACATTACGATAAACACCGTGGTGCAATAGGCTATACTTAGAATGTACAAGTGACGAAGTTTTGAGTGCAGGCCGACGAGCACGTCACTCCAACCTAAATGACGCTCAAAGGTCTGCCGGCCTCCCGTGTGTTCCAGAACTCCCGGATCTACCCAGGGATGATGGAAAAAGACCTGACGATCTGACTTAGACGCCCTTTAAGCGTGGCTGCATGCTTGTTTAGGGCGCAACTGTAACCGTTCTCTCATTAGCCCCCTCGATGGTCGGTGCAGGCGCAGAGCGACCAGGTCATGCTTCCAGGCTAGCTGAGGCTAACAGATGCAGAAAATACTCGAACGTTGATTATCCGCACGAATTTTGGCCGCTGGCATTTGAGACTATGGGAGGTGCAGGCGTAGGTAGAAGCCATAATCTTTCGACGGGAGACTTGAGAGCATCCAGAGAATTCTTGCGTCTGAGGCTGTCGCTCGACATTCAACGAGGAAATGCAGCGTCTGTTCGAGGCACATTGTTGTACTGGGCTAACCCCGGGTTAGAACACCCGTGACCACACGTTCGCGCGGAGACGATCGTCCACTACAAAGTGTTAATATAGCGCAGTTATATAAATAAAAAAATAAAAAAATGAAATATATATATATATATGGTAACGAAGTTTTAATAACACTGTCTTTGATGAATAATAAGGGTTTTTGCGATGAAACCACTAAGTGAAGCATTCAAGGGCGTAAAACACCTATACACGGCGGTTAAGTTATTCTTCCAAGTTATGGCTAGGCAGTCATAGACAGTGGTGGTGAGCCATTGGCACCACGCTACTTGGTGTATATTAAAACATTCAAATGAGCCCTAACATGCCTGTTGCTGGTTCCTCATTGCACCTATTTGTATGCCTATTCTTCAAAAATTAGATTTTAAAGACACGAATGAGCATGAACTTTGTAAACGCTCTTCAGAACCCCACGCAATCCTACTAATTTACAATAGGGTCTTGACCTGTGCTTCGCGACACTTCGTATATGGGCGTACCAAACCTAGATTCCAAAGTATGCTATTAACATTCCCCAGGGACTGGGGGTCTAACAGAGTCTTAGTCTGGTCCCCTTCCGTAGCTGCATTATAAGCAAATCGGGAAAGTACTTCAAGGTGTTTACTGTAACAGTGAGTTTTTTTCCTTTAATGGAACTGCCGGACAGAATTTACTTAAATTTCATACATCCTTATTTAGCTTGAAACTTTCATAACAACAACACATTTTCAACAATTGTTAAAATGTATATATATATATATATGTATATATATATATATATATATATATATATATATATATTTGTCTAACCTGGTCAAGTAGTAAATGGTGGCCTAAACCGCATATCATGGCAAGAGAAGGACTTGGAAGACAAGGTTGTGACTGTTCTAAGGTAGCTAAGCAACAACCCTTGTAGGTTTTAAACTCGGTTCGATGCCCTCGAATACACTGACAAGCCGTCGCGATATTCAGGCCCCTTGCATTCGCAGCACACCGTAATGGCAACCATGTATCGGCAGACGCTGCCAGACGTGCCCTGAGAATATCAGAACCCTGCTCCTGCTGAAAATAACGGAGCAGAGATTCGGGTGCCATCGGGGAATTTCTAGACAACAAACGGCGACGCATGTCAAACGAAAGGAAACACGAAGCGAGGCAATAAACTAGTAGTAACAGCCAAGAAGAGAGGAAGAAAAAAGTAATACCACGACATAGATAGGCTAAAACATCGCCACGTACAGTATCCGCATAGACGGGCACATTGCAATCAAGTCACGGTGGGTCACCACAGAAAAACGAAACATCCCACAAACGTGTAAGGCGATGTCAGGGCGCGCGCATGTAGAGAGAGATGGAGAGAGAGAGAGCTGGGACAGGCGGTGAAGCCGGGCGGGCCTAGGCCGGCAAAAACGGGAACAGTACGACACGTGATTTTCGGAATGCAGCACGACCTCGCTGACTGACAAGCCCACACAAATTTGTCCCAACGACCTGGGATCTTGGAGCCCGAACTATCTATCTACCGATTTTACTCACCATCTTGGATCGTGGGACGACAACAACGACGACGACGATAGCGACGATGGCGACGAACGGGCGCTGAAGATCGTCTCGTCTCGTCGGGCGCGGCAGTCAGTATCGACACGATAGCATAGCTCCACACTGCTAGCTGGACGCTGGAAAGCCAGCCCAACAACAGCTTCCGGCCGGAAGTTTGTGGTGGTAAATGCACAGAGTGGCACACTCATGCCAGCCGCTCTTGAGAGCTTGTCGGTGAAAAGGGCACGCTGCACGTTTTCTACTCTCGGCATCGGAGACGGGGACGTCACGGCGACGATGCCATCCGCCATCCGAACTGCCGACGGTTTATTATTAACCAGCAGTATATGTACTATATGGCCGGGGCGGCCAGCAAATCATGTTTCGTATTCGGCCCGCTCGACCGCTCGACCGAGCTGCTGACAGCTGTTATTGCAAGGATTTTCCTAGTCCTCCAACAACGGCTAGAGAGAGAGGATAGATTGTCGTCGTGCGCTGAACTGCGACTCGGCGATTCAAACGAATGTCGCCTTGACGTCGCCGACCGACTGAGTTCGTTCCGAGCCATCAGGCTCGTTTATGCGTCGTAGTTTAGTGGTCCGTTCTTTCGTTCAGCATACAAACACACACACACAAATACGAACGCGTCTGTGTGCTGTGACCGCGAAACGTGCAGGCGGAGGAGTTGTTGCTTCGAAATGTCTCCTAGTATTCAACCCGCTCTTGCATGCACGTACGCATGCGTCGGGCCTAGTCTTTAGTGGCAAGTTGGTCGTTCTCCTAGGCGTTTAGTAAGATGATGCCGACAAGATCCTCCTCAATGACGCAAAATGTTCTGTCTGTTGCTGCTGCTACTGCTGATACTGCCACAGTGCAATGCCCGAAAGAGGCCGTCACCACAGCACATTCGAGAAACTTACTAAGTAAGGCGTAAGCAAATATTTCTCACTTAACTCACATTTACAGGCTCTGCCGCTTCGCTTGTCCGCTAGCAAGCAAGGAATCCGAAAAATTACACCTCTCACACAATGACAATTATAATTCAGTCTACCTTGCGTTGCTGCACTGCAGCGGCTGCACGCAAACGAGAACAGAAAGACAACTGGCTTTCTCTGAAAGGATCCTAATGTATTCGTAGCCCACTACCTGTGGGCTAGGAAGAAGAAGAAGAAAAACAAGAAGATAATCTTTATCTAGTCATCCAGTAACACCGTAACAATAAGTAATTATACAGCCTTTACGCATTGGCAATCGGCAACCTGTCTTTGCGAACGAACAGATGAATCAAGACGATTCTAGTGTGACGAGTGTGTCTTCGTGCCCTATTTGCTTCGTCAACTAATCTTCAAAGGTCAGTATGTTCTAATGTTGTAGTTCCTAATCGTTCAACCAAGTATCATTAGAACTGCGACAGCAAACAAGTCTTTAACACTAACTAACTAACTAACTGCTACAGATCAAATACTTACTCCGTTCGCCGCTGTCTTTTGTGTTACTTTTGTTTTATGTTTGTTGTTGGTTGAGTTTCAATGTTTGGCCATATAAGGCCTGTCCGTTCAGCCTGAAGGCGTAAAGAGATATCGCATTTTTATTGTACGCATACTACATACACACATAACTACAGCTTACGCCTTAGCTAGGCCTAAAGCTGCTGCAAACATTAGTCTGGTGGCTGGCCTGTTTTGCCGTTTCTTAGTTCATCACGTTACGCTGTTACTTGACCTAAGCGACAGGGCAGCTTCTATGTATGTCGGGCCGAACGCTCGGCTCGAACCCTGTTTGGCAAATAGTGCTCTCCCACGGTACACACGTTGGCCGCCATCGGCATCGCAACTGCCTAGTTAGTTAGGCCTTGACGGCACCTGGTCGTCCCTCGACCCTAACGTACGGGCACTGCGGTAGGCTGATATGTCCTAAGCTGGCTGGCTACGCTACCTTCGCGGAAACGTTGCGGCCGCTCGTGTTGCTTGGAGGGATGACTTTGTGTCTCCCTTTTCCCTATGTATGCCGTTTCCGTTTTTGTTCATAGACATTTCTCAGTGAACCAAGCCTTCACATTGGCCTTCTTTGGCAATGACTTAGCATTCTCTCGCTCTTGAACGCTTGCTCGGGGTTAGCCAATTGTTGAAGAAATAGAATAGTTAACTTTTTTCGAATAGT
>QVRM01006149.1:207500-295000 GCA_003439945.1 Dermanyssus gallinae
ACTATAGTAGGTAGACCACCATACATCCAGCTATGATTTGCAGGATAGCCTGCGCTAGTTTAGCTATCTGACTGCTACTCGGAAACTAATTAATCGAGGTTCCAATTAGTACACATGACATACATATACCACTACTAGGTAAGCAGATTTGGCATGTTTCCACTAGAGTGGAGCGCTAAACGGTGAAGTCCCTCTGCCCCATACTTCGCTATAGTCTGGTTGCTGTAGATAGGTGCAGGTATACGTGCGAGTAAATGTCCAAGCTTTTATAAGAACTTTTAAAGCACGTCGATTTGATTTTGTTATAATGCTATTCTAACATTTATATATATATTTTTTATTTATATAGATATCTAAACGACGCAGAGACTCCGTCAGTGATCTCTATGGGGCACATAATCTCCTCACGATCGATTCATTATATTTGCTGAAGGTTGCCGTGTTGGGCTTTAAAATTACTCGGAAGCTTATTCCCTACGATGTTTCTTTTCCTCTTGTTCCCTTGTTTCGTAGAACCTCGAGGCGTGCCACAACATTCGTAGGGCCATTAGTTACTAAGAGATGTAGTCATCAAGCCGTTGCTTCTCGCTTGCCCGTGATATGGAGTAATATACCAAAGCGCATTCGCCGCATCACTTCCCTGAATTGTTTTACACGTGAGGTCCAGAAATGGTTACTCACTAATGGGTGTTGACATGGCGGAGGCACACGTACTATTTGTGTTGTGTTAGGATGTCTGATTCTGCAAGGCTGAACAAACTTATTTTGTGATTGTCCATGGCTGACAGCAAGATATCTTAATCCTTTTATTATTATTATTATTATTATTATTATTATTATTATTATTATTATTATTATTATTATTATTTTATTATTATTATTATTATTATTATTATTATTATTATTATTATTATTATTATTATTATTATTCAATTTTATATTTTTTTAAATGAGAACTAAAGCATTGTATAATGCAGTTCCTTTAATAAACCACGATTTGAATCTTGAATCTTGAATATATAGTACAACTCAGAAGTCGGGTCAAACTCGGCGAGAAATTTAATAATTTTTACACTAATAAGGGAGGTTAAAATGTTTTGTATAAGAGTGAGGTGCACATTTTCTCAGTTGTGATTTTAAAGTGGCTGTCCCGCCATAAGCTAATAAAATGCACGATTGTAAGTGAACGCAATACTCAATTGAAATGGCAAACATACCAGCGCATTTTAGGGCAATTTTTACATTTTTTGTAATATACTTGGTCTTCGCTAGAACTGTAACTTTTTAATGTTAGGACGGACTTGCAAAAATATATTATTGTACTTCTGCACTTTCACTGAACTTTTGCGACTAAGTTCTCCAATGTTTTTTATTACGCGTGCACAGCCAAGACGTTTAGACGAATGTACGTCTTTATGTGATTTTAAGTGATTCATTCTAGTACCAAATTAGTAGAGCTGACGTCTGTGGTTGCAAAGTAACTCAAATCTCCCGATGAACATATTGGATGTGAGTGCAAACATACAATGCAAAATTCTATGCAGCTATTATGTTTGCCTTCGTTGTCAATTAAGGCACCCTAGTCAAACCTGTAAAAAAAATTTAATTTGAAAAACGCACCACTATTGGTGGAACCGCCATGATCCGAGATCGCGTAGCTGTGATTAGAGAGGTCATGCTGAGTGGTGCGTTGTATTTTTGCTTCTATGTCCGATTAACGTTACATTATAAGATGCAGGCGTTTCTACCACGTGGATCGCAATGGACCGACCGCTTTACAAATGCCTAGAACGCTGACATCCATTTAATGTATGGTAAAGCCGACAGTAAATTGAGGGCGGGCCGCACACCGGTTGTACGGAGAGCGTTTTTCACATAGATAGATACCTGACAGGAAAATATTTACGAGACTTCTTCGTTTGCTTGGCGGAACTGTATTTATTATTTCACGCCGTCAATACGACGCCGCACGACTGCGAACAGTGAGGTGCTAAATGAATCTGGGCTACATCCGTCCCCGAGGTGCTAAATTAATTAGGGCTCCGGCGAGCTCCAGCTTTGCGGGGCAATGATTACCAGCACGCATTCATTACTGTCGCCGATTTCTGCAACAAGCAGCGACCAATGTGGAATTTCCTGCACTTGTTCTCTTCACGGACGAAGCGTCCTTCACTCAAAATGGTGTGCTCAACGCACACAACGTTCATTGATGGGCTAAGGATGACCCGCATATGATTCGCCCGCATGCACACCAACGTCGCTTCTCCATAAATATCTAGGCTGGCATAGTGAGCAACTACCTAATCGGAGCATATATACTGCTCGACAGGTAAAATGGATCAGCATACCACATATTTCTGAGCACAACCTTACCCGAACCTTTGGCATACTTTTGGCATTGGGCCGAGGATGTGGTTCCAACACACAACGCCCGTTCGGCACGAAACTACCTGGATTAGACCTTTGCAAATCGCTTGATTAGTCTGGACTTTCGTTTTGGGGCCACCTATAGGCCACCTATATCTAGTATTCGCGACTCTAGTTGAATCGCCTAAATCTGATCGCTCGAGCGGTTGCTTCTACTGCTGGAACCGTTTGCAAGATCCCTGCTGTCTTTGAACGCGTGCAGCGAAATCTTTGCCATACCAAATGTGCGTATTGGCTGACGGGCATTCGTTTAGTTGAGATTTTGATCAAAAATAAAATATTTATGTGCTTCTACAGGTTTGACAAAGAACACGAACATGGTAGTTGCATATATGCACCTATGTACATCCAATGTGGCCTACCTATATGTTGTGCACACGTATAGAACAATTTCGGGATTTTTCTTACTGAGATTTAATATATCCCTGAGTTTGACCATATGCCTGAGTTTGGCCCTATATTTCACAGACACCCTGTTCATATATACAACAAATGCTTCATCATAAGCTTAGGACCGACTGGCCCACTATCAACTACTGTTCACATGGAACCCATCCCCAACATCAGTGCTCAAGGTTTTTAGTTGAGCTACTACCACCAACATCTAAACATGTGACAGCTCCAGACTACTTTACAGCAAAATCCGACGCAATCACATTACCATCCCACTCGCTGAGTGTACCGATGCTGCACATCAGAAGTTGAGCATAAGTACAATGCTATAGCGCCATCCATTTTTAGGGCTAGTTGCTTTGGTAACCTACTACCAACAACTATGGAGAATATTATTGATGTGAAAATATAAACATCAAATGTGATGTGCCGCTTTTCTTTTTTCTAATGACATCAAATATATTGTTGTTGCATGAGATGGACAGAGAGAGACGATAGGAGACTATTTCCACGTTTCGTTTCCAAGTTTAGAGACTACATGGAACTTGCTTTGAGGTCTAGTCTCCATGCCTGATAAACAGCTGGTGGCCTAATTGAGCTTAATGAGGTGTGTCTGATGATAGGACCTCATCAGGAGAGAAGCACCAAGGGTGGGCAAGCCTAGAGGCGCATACGTTGCATCTGCTACTGCATTAGAGGCTTGCACCCGGATTCCGACCCCGATTCTCGACAACTGCCGGTGGTAGGGAGTAGTTGGCTTTAGATGGGTTAGATGCGTCAGCTGGTGCTATCTGTCGCGTATGTATATTGTTATTATCTTGCAATTTGTGCTGCCTAGATAAGCAACCAAAGTTTCCTCTCAAAGGTGCCTGTAACGTATTCGACCCTATCACTCTTGGAAGTCCTGCCTTTGGTTCTCATGTATTTCCGAGTTGACTAAAAGCAAATAGATCACCGGGCGCATGTTCGAACAAAATCATTTAATCCGAATCAGAGCACAAGAGCGACTTTATCTATAACCGAGGCCAGGAGCGTCTAATTCGCTCTCTACCAATGCAAGGTGGCTATTATATATTAGCCTCTTGTGGTGTTTATTTTATTTGTTGCCATGATCTTCGAATAGAGACCTATATATATTGTATTCAGTGAGGCGCTACGTCTCCTCGAAGCATTCCCACTCACCGTTAAATGCAACGCAAAAAATATTAAGAGTCTGTTGAAAATATAAAATAATTACAACAACAATACTTATGATGTCGTACAATTAGACTGCAGCAGTTTAAATCGCATTTTGACACGCGCAGCCCAAACTACGGCCAGAGTCTCTAGCTATTGTTTGCATGGACGGAGTGAAAATTAATATCAGTGGCTTTGCCGTCAGGACTCTCTCGGCGCAAGACATACACTCTCGACGACGAGATCTTTTTTTTTTTTTTTAACTATACAGATCGGTATACTTATTTGAAGCGATATCTACTTAAGATGTGCACTTTTTGATTCAAGTCGCCAAATGCGACGTGCATCAATATATCGCTGTCGTATTTCTCTAAGTCTGGATTGTCTATTCCAGGCAATGATGAATTCCAAAAAAAAGTTGTGGCACGTCGATCTTCTGACCAAGTTTTTCACAGCAAATCAACTGTCAAACTGTCCGATATATTGATCGCACATTCTTTAGAAGTTTGTTAAGTGAGACTATATTACGATGACGGCGATGAGGTGAGTATAGTATCAGGAATCTGAAGGCGGTTAGGCGGAAAGTTCTTCTTCAAAGGGCTGCTTCAGCTGGTAGTTTATTGGTTTCCGTTCTCTTCTCGCGCCACACACTCTGCGTTGTTTCCCTCTATTTTTATCGCGTTTCTCGTACGCACCGTCTGTTGTACATGCACAACATACATGCATATCATACCCGGAGTGTAAGCAGACGCCGTTAAACTGATGGTTTTATGTCAATCTTCCAACCATCCATAGGAACTTTTGTTGTTCGTCTTGTTTTCCCGTCTCTCGTTCGTTCGTTCGCTCGGTCGCTCGCTCGCAAAGCTAAACGAAGGACTTGCATGCTTCTATACTTGTCTGTTCTTGTATAGAACAGATTATATACAGGCTATACATATCGTACACGAATACGTTTGTTATATGCTGTGAGGCAACAGTACATGCTTACAAGCTGCTTCGTACTCTAGCCCTTCTCAGTCGTCTAGTAGCAACTAACCGGTTAACAATGCAGTTAGATAGGCTCGTGCCACGTATTACCATCATCGATTTTTGAGCACGGGTCGACCGGGACCAAGTCGACTGCGACGTGCAATCCGTGACGAACGGAACCGGCTGTAGCAAGTTCCGACAGATGAAGATAAAAAAAGGCACAGAGACGCCGCGCAGCGTTCTAGTCTGGTGTATTGAGATATACTTTAGAAGCACCAGTGTGTTAACCAAATAGCCTACTTTGACGTGCTTAGTGATATGTACACATCGACACTATATCGACGTGGTTTGAAATGAAATAATACAGGATCTTGGTGCGGCAAGCTTACATCGTAATAATGCCGTAAGTAATAATGTTATTTTGCAATTTTGTTGCAAATACCGAAATCAGAGTACCTCTAGAGAAACCATGACATCGCTGGTAGCGCTTACAATTGAATACACTGGACGATTTTATGTTGAACGAGATTTTGCAGCACATGGTACAGTGTAGCGCAGTCCGTACGCGGCAAAAATACCGTTTCATGGGGACATATACCTCTATTGATTCCCAATTAGAAACTCGTATTTAAAATTCTATCTATCAAAGATGTACTTTAAAGAATCTCCTTTGACGCTGCATTAGGCGGATAAATTTACACATGCAGTAATTGTAGTTAAGCAGGTTGAATGTCCGAATCGAAAAATAGCAAGTATATAGGACTTTACAAAGGCTCCTAGAATATTACGTGCCTATACTATATATATATATATATATATATATATATATATATATATATATATATATATATATGAGAGTAAGCAGGTTGCTTTTGTCTACTTGAAATGAAAATATGCAAATGTAACCTAGCTAAGCCGAAACTGTGCGGTGTGCATGCCTTCTTCCTTCACCAACAAAATATGAGCGCCAGCCGAACCCCTCTAGCATCTGCGCCCGCTTTGCTGAAAGAGGTTTTGCTGAGTAAACCTTTTGCAAACCAACCTCCCCCCCCCCTCGAGTTTCCCATCAAATATCCGGACAGCTCCAAGTTTGCAACGTAGACCTGTACAATGCGGGCGGTACCGCCAGGCGCCATGTAAAGCTCGGTTTGACCAAAGGATGGTGAGTGTTATCACCGCTTGAGCTGGGCTGGGCTCTGGCGGCAGCAGCGGCGGCGGCCGACAATGCGGCCATCGAAGTCCAAGGACCTTGCTACCTTCCATCCAACGATTAATACATACAACTCGGGGTACACACAGCAAAGTAGGGTACAAATCGTCGCAAGAACGCATCCCCGTCAGACAGCGGTTAGGTTGGGTCATAGGCTAGAAACGTGCTCTAAACCTCTCTGAGCATACGTAGTACGACTAGAAAACTAGGAGGACAGAGACGTTAGAGAGAGAGAGAGAGATAGGGCCGCTCTGGAGCAGGGGTGAGACGCAGGCGGAAAAGAGCTCGGTTTGCGCAAAGCCCGTGTTCTTGCCCGTCGTCTTATCTAAGGCCGGCATCGCCGAGTGAATGCCGATTAGTACTTGCGGCGTCTTGCGCGGCGTCTTGTACAGCCGCCGCGTAAAACGAAACCGCTCAGTTTCTACCGGTGGCCAACGGGAACGCGATGCAGCTTAGCGTAGAAAACGCGTTACCCTTGCGACGTACCCTACGACCGGTACTACTACTACTACTACAATTACTGCTACTACGAGTGCAAGTTCTACATGTGCGCTGCGTCAATACGCAATTCGCTCCCACTCGTTGCGCAAAGCAGAAGGCCGGCAGGACATGTTAAGCTTCGATGGGCAGAGAGAGAGGCTCCAATCGTCGCTACCTCGCTAACGAACGAACGAAGGAAGGAAGGAAGGAAGCACTGCTCGCTCGCTCGATTCGTCTCCGTTCAAGTTTTCTAAGTGCTGCTGGAATTAGTGACAACGGCCTTCCACGTTGTCACTGGGCGAGTTTCTACGCGCCTGGGATGCCTGTTTATAGCAGGCCACGATGCCTGTCTTCTGTAGGTCCTGCTGCCAACCAAGGAGCCAACCGGGGTATCAGGAGAGCACGCCGACGTAATGGTAGGCATGCCTGTTGGCTTACCTGGCTCGTATCGCGTTAGCGCTATTCGTACGCTGTACGCTGTTCGTAAAGTTCGTTTGACTGTTCGTACTATTCACTGCATTGCAACTCTGAACGCTGATAGAAGTAACAGCAAAATAACGCCGAAACGCGACTCAAACGCGGTAGACGTCGTATCTCCGCGGCTCAATCAGCTGGAACCTTTCGTGCCGCGAGGCAGGTAGGCAGACAGGCAGTGCGGCACTGATCAGCGCCCCACTGATTCCTAGAGATGTTGCTGGGCAATGACCATTTAAGAGTACCGAGTTTCTCTGCAAAAGCCGAGTATTGCTACGCCGCTCGTTCGTTCGTTCGCTCGCTCACGAGCGATAGTAGAGTAGGATTAGGCTTAAGTGTGGCGATATTCGAGTCAATTTAGGTCGTGCCTTATACCCTTCTAATATCTCATTTGTGCTAGCGGTGCTCTGGCTGCTGTCGTGTTCGTTTAAAATGGAGTACAATACTTGATTTGTGTCGGTTTGTCGGTCGTTAACACCGTCTATTTGTCGTTGCAACGCTTATCGAGTTGTGGTGGCTCTTATTGTCTGCCGCTGGCTCGCCTTGGCGTTTTTCTACTTGACGATTTCTCAATGATCAGCTGTCAGCCAATGTTGACCTTCCCGTCTCGACGCCAGTATCTCCAGTGCTAATGATAAGGGCACAAAATTTGGCACTGCTCGTTGTTGTTTTCGTTGTTGTTGTTGTTGTTGTTGCTGTCGCAGTTGTTGTTGTTGTTGCTGTTTTCGGTGCTATTGTGGTTTTTGTTGTTGTTGTTGTTGCTGTTTTCGGTGCTATTGTGGTCTTCGTTGTTGCTGTCGCAGTTTTTGTTGTTGTTGTTGTTGTTGCTGTTTTCAGTGTTATTGTTGTCGCTGCTGCTGTCGTTGTCCTCATAACGGATGCTCTCATTATCGGACCCATCGTGGGCTGTTGTTGTTGTTGTTCGCTTCTCAGTCGTTCGCATTTCCAGCTATTATTTTTATTGCTTCCGGTTCGGTGTCGGTCGACGATGTTCTTCACGACGAAGAGCTTGAGCATCTGGTCTGGACGACCATCATGATGACGACGCCGTGGCGTTGTTCAACTAGCGACACAAGTCCTTATGGGAGCAGCAGGCTGCAACTGCACCCCCCCCCCCCTCGTATCAGCTGTGGGTGGTTCTAGTGTACTGGCGTGCTGGCGTTCGTGCCTTACGTTTTTGTTGTCGCTTGCTGTTGTTTGTGCTGTTATGGGTGCGCTTCGCCTCGCTTGTGGTAAATGGGTGGCGGTAGGTAGACGCCCCCCTGGGCAGACCCAAGAAGTCGCGCCGCGGCACAACCAACGCTAGGCTAACGACAACCGAGTCCAGATCTCGGGCGCCGGCCAACCAGCATCGTCAACGACGACTACTACGACGCGTTGAACGAACGCGGCAGCTGACAAGCGGTCGCCAGCTGGCGCATAACTTCTTCGGGCTAGTCGGGGGCCGTAAGGCCGGCAGTAAAATCCCTGCTCGCTGGCCACTCTACCAGAGGCTTGCTCTTGCTTGCCTCAAGGCCCTTGGCAAGGCCCGTCGACCAAAGCGCACGGCAGAAGGCGCAAGGCGTCTCATGTGCTGATAGCCGCCAACGTTTCGCCATCGCGATAGATGTTTGCACAAGGCCCAGTAAGACGCACCAACAGGCAGTCAGCGGCAGTGGCCAAAAGCCTTACGTTACGTGGATCTGGTGAGGTCGACAACAGCAACAACAACAATGCCCTATAGAGCGTTTGAGTAGGGAACTGTTTAGAGAGTAGTATTAAATGATTCTGGATCTGTTCTGTTTTTGTTCGTTACTATTGTGGATATGTACAATTTTAATTTTTATATATATATATATATATTTAGAGAGAGAGAGAGAGTCTGTACTCAACCTGGTCTATTTCAAGGTTAGGTCTGGAGACGATTAAGCATAAAAGTGTGAATAAAAACAACCGTCGCCGCCATCTGGGCAACCAAAAACCCTCACTTACGAGGGGCCGTTGCATGTGTCGTGTGTGATCTGGTGCGGTTTCTGGTCTACAACAATCATTGGACTCGATTTGTTTTTACTCCGCGGTAAACGGCGAGCGCTATTGCAGCATGATACTTAATTGTCGTTGGCCGGGTTGGACTGAAGCCGATAAGAGTGAGCTCTGGCGACTTCACAGGACGAATAGCCGGCAAGACAATTGAGCCAATTTCGAGGCTAAAGTTTCCCGCACGAGTAAATTCGCGTAACGAGTACACTTACTAGCCTTCAATACTTTACAAGTTAACATCGTTATAGTCTTCCTGTGGGGTTTTCTGACAAGTAAAAGAGATGTAAGCTAATTATTCCGCGACCATTAGCGAACCAACATTTAAGCCTGTAATAATAAATTACCAATGTAATTTAGCCTAATTTATGTGAAACATTGGTACTTGCCAGCTGACAGCCTGTGGTTTCGATCTGAAATCCTTCTTCAGCGATAAAATATACTAGGCACCGATAAGTATTATTTCCATGACTTGCGTCACCTTCTCCACAATGGTTTAAACGGCTGAGACAGCTCATACATTTTGCATGCTTTGCAGCCCCGAAGTCTGAAAGCCAGATTTGTTCTAAGCTCATAATTTAAGGGCCGTAAATCACAAGCTTAGAAGACATAAGTGTCGACTTATGATTTTAACAAATCTAGGAAACTGTCCCGGCATCATACGAAAACTTTGCGCCACACCCTTAAGGCATTACTGCGTATATATACAGGGAATATCCGTGCTTTCCTTGGAAATCGACTAGAAAAACTGCAAAGACAGCACATTTTTTAAAAAAATATTATTTTTAAGAGCGAAACGTGGATTGTTGACGGCAATGTCCAAGGCAATCCTAGGAATAAAAATACGCCTATCTAAAGTGATAAAAACGGGCTTTTTTATCTGGTAGGTTTTCGATGTAGAGGTCTGGCCCAGAATGCACAGACTATATTTTTAAAAAAAACAATCAATCAGGATTGATAATTCTGCAGCTTTTAGAACCCACTGAAGGAGGTCGTTGCTAAGAAAAAGTGATGAATAAACCGGGCCCGGCTGCAATCGTAGGAGACTTCTGGGATTTTCTTAAGCCATTAACAGCTTTTTTACAGCACTGGTCTGACGCAATTGCATCTCGCAGCCATCTCCTGCGCTTGCTTTAAAGTGTCTCTGCAGATATTGACTTGCTCCAGTCTTGATACCATCTCTAGAATTAATGTGCTGCGATACCCCTACAACATTTAAGAAAAATGAACGATTGTGGGTTTGCTTAACCATGAAATAAGAGTGACCTAACAAAACGACATCGCCACGGTGCGATAAAAAAATTGTGCGTAAAATCCATTCAGTACTCTATGTCCGATGTAGCACAAACGTTGTTACGACGACGTAGTAGAAAACTCGCACTAGAAAATGTTTGTCACATTGTCGCTTTCTGTGATTCAAATTATTCACGATACCAGGCTTTTGCAGTTAGCGTCATATTGACTAAGGAAACATAGCACTGAGAAGCATAGGCTGCTTGCAAACAGTAGTGAAGCTGAATTCTGCTGCTAGGCCTTTATCCCCATTACACAGTGGGTCGAGTGCGTTTTTTGTCGCCGCAAGACCGCCATTGTCGTAGCCTGCCATGCGCTCTTTGCAGCAGCCGGCGTCTTGTCCTTATGAGCACACCTGAGCTCTCAAACGTAATTTCCTCCTTAAGGAACGAGAATGGTCGCTTACAAAAGCTAACTTTGCACTGCATCGTGGGAATGTGGCTCGAGCATGTGACGACGATCATAGCATCTGCTATTGCTGAGACAGATGTTGTTGTTGTTGTTTTAATATTTTCCTGTCCTTGTTGTTGTGTCCGACATTATTCGTCTTCCTTGTCGGGCGCTGTTGCTAATGTTGGTGTTCTTCTACGACTAGTAAAGTTTTCGAGCTGACCCTCAGCCAAGATTTAACGTCCACGGAATTGTTTTTCACATTGCTTCACAGACGGACCCCCATAAATACAAATGTGCAACGGTGGGGCTCGAACCCGCGCACCTACAGGGTGTTGCAGAAATTTTTCATAATAGAATATACAAATTGTAGAGCTCGTTAAAGCAAATATTTTTTCCAATTGAACATGGTCTCTGAGAAGTCTTGTTTCGGAGTGAGAGCGAAATACTACAATTTGTGACACTAGTGTTTTTGCCCGACATAGGAGCATAAAATGTGCTGTTGCGAGACAACCAGTCCTCCTATACAGAAACTAAACACACTGTCGTGTTTGTGAGAAAATTCTGCTTCTTCCGAAGAATATACAAGGCCGGTCAGAAGATGCGACACGGTCGTTTAGAAAAGAATTCGTCAAAAATGAAGTTTTTTATTAGCTTTCACGCCAAATACTTCAGAATCATAACCCTACGACCACCCACGTGTTCAAAGCTAACATATTCAGCAAATGCGCATTTCATGACGATCATTTTGGTACCAAACTTACGGCAATGCGAGCTGTGGTTGCAGAGTAATTACGATTTTTCGGCGAACATGTCGAGATTAAGTGCATGAAAATGACGCGCTGCGGCTGTCGCGCGACACGTCGGCGGTAGTGAACGTCGCCACACAGTCATTTTTCATGCACTTAATCTGGACATCCCACCGAAAAATCGTAATTACTCTGCAACCACAGCTCGCATTGCCGTAAGTTTGGTACCAAAATGATCGTCATGAAATGCGCATTTGCTGAATATGTTAGCTTTGAACACGTGGGTGGTCGTAGGGTTATGATTCTGAAGTATTTGGCGTGAAAGCTAATAAAAAACTTCATTTTTGACGAATTCTTTTCTAAACGACCGTGTCGCATCTTCTGACCGGCCTTGTATATTCTTCGGAAGAAGCAGAATTTTCTCACGAACCCGACAGTGTGTTTAGTTTCTGTATAGGAGGACTGGTTGTCTCGCAACAGCACATTTTATGCTCCTATGTCGGGCAAAAACACTAGTGTTACAAATTGTAGTAATTTCGCTCTCACTCCGAAACAAGACTTCTCAGAGACCATGTTCCATTGGAAAAAATATTTGCTTTAACGAGCTCTACAATTTGTATATTCTATTATGAAAAATTTCTGCAACACCCTGTATATGTCCCCTCCGGTTGCGAGGCGCAGGCTTAAGCCACCACGCCACCGGGCTCGACATTCTTCTACGACTACTACGTCTATTACTACTAAGATGTTGTCATTCTGGTTGTAATATACATATTACTGAATATTAATTAACAGAAATTTCATTGTTTTAAGTGTTTCTTATTGCTGTTGTTGGTAGTGTCCTTACTGTTGTTTTTTTTTATACCGGCATCTGAAAATGAGTCGCTCTACTCTGCGCTTGTTGTTGTGCTCTCAAATGCCGGCTTAAATTTGTTTTTAGTTGTTCTCAATTTGTTATTGTTTTTTTTCTATTTTAATGTTCGCACACTTATTAGCTGCAATCTTGCCATATCACGATTACTGTTCATTACCGCTCTCGCATCTACTGCCTCCTATCGCTACTCTTGAGATATGCCCTGTTTACGCTGCTAGCACCCATTACCAGTTAGCCATAGCCAGTTGTGTTGTTGTTGAAGTCGTTCTTGCTCATCTTGATGTCGTTGATGTTGCTGCGGTAGCAGCATCTTGTTTGACACCTTTTGGACCTTGCGCTTATAACTTATGCGTGCTCGTTTGCCAGAAAAAGCTCTCTAAACGCAGTGGTCCCTGACTCTAGCCAGAACTAAGAGATCGGGAGATAGTTATAGAAAAATATACATGAGCATTATTCACCATAGTGAAAAACGCTCCAGTATGTTTTTTCTACAACTTGTCAACGCGTTGCAGTCAGCGTTCTGCCACCTGAATGACGATAGCAAGATGATTCCGTACGCGAGACTGTGGCTTTCTCCGTCCTCTATAAAGTTAAGTTAAGTTAAGTTATTTAACAGTGTTCTTAATTATACTCCTGTGCATAAAATGTTAGTTAGAACATTTTATATCAAACTGTGTGGCTCTAGGGGGCCCGTTCACAAAGTCTACACTAAATAAAAAATACCGTACTGAGCGCAGCTGAAGGAACAGCTAGTTTTCGACACAGAAACTGTCACGCGTTCTAAGACACAACTCGCTTCGAGGCAGTCATTATTTGTCCCAAAAGTTGTTATTTTGTTATGAATAAAGGCGTATTTTTACGTTTCGTCAGACCTAACCGAAGTGGCTTAAACATTTACAAAGGCTTTACAAAGATCCTGTGGCTTTTCACAGTTAGACTCCAGAGGACGACTGTCACACAATGGTTATTCTACTGTAGCTTTTTAGCGCGTTATATAGGCAACCCGTTCCTCTGTGCGGCGTTTTAGGACGTGTGACCTTGTTTTCGAAATTTGCAAAACTCCCTTGTACTTTACGTAGAAGCTCAGGGGCAGATAGAAACTCCAGAGCAAAACTAATAAAAGCCGCTGTGGGAATATGGAGCCGTCCACCTAAGAGGTGGAAAAAGCACCACAAGGTTGCCTGTGTGGTACAGTAACCATCGTAGGGAGAGCTGTCGAATACGGTTTCTTGTAACTGAGATATATGTACATCTCAGCACGGGTAACGCATATGTGCCCGTGGAATGTCTAACCAAACCCAAAGCTTACTACTGCTATTCCCTTTCACAGGCTGGTTACAAACCGACAACCGGCCGGTTGCAGGTCGTATCATGAACCGTCCGTTAGGAATTATTTTTCTGTCTGTTTTTGACTAGTTTCATGTTTCTCGCCATTCCCAAGCGAAATGCATAACAAATAAGCATCGCAAATCGCGCTGGCACCTTTTGTGATAAGACCGTTTGCGTGTCAGCAATTTTATATTGGCCACAAGTCGTTGCTGTCGTCACTTTCTTTATTTTATTTTACGCTTGGCGGGCCCAGTCTTAGAGACCTACTTCTAAATATTACCGTAGAAATTAAGCAACTGAAAAGGGAGAAATCTACGATAAGAACGAAGCGAAGGTGATCCCATTTTGTTCCTGTTGTTTTTCTAATTTATTTGCGTGCGAGTCAACTATTGCAATGAGTTTGTATGTATGTATGTATGTATGTATATATATATATATATATATATAGGAGGGGGAGTGTTTGATCACTTTCTCACGCAGGTCAAAACGGGCCGTGGCAGCTTCCAAACATATCGGTTAAGGAGGAAAAGCCTTCTCGGATACACATGCATTCGCTGTGACCTAAGCATCAGAGACGACGCAGCCCATACGCTGTTGGTATGGCCAGTTTTTGCGCAAGTTAGACTAGAAATCACAACAGAAAAGTGTTGGATTGATTGAAGTCGGGCGGAGAGCTAACCTCAGGGGATTTCACAATTTGTGCAATTCATCTGTGAAGGCACCTCTAACTGGAATCTAGGATCTGCAATACCGCGAAGGGTACTGGTTTGAAAGGGACACTGATGTTATTGATACGGTCGTTTAGAAGAGGCTTCGCAAAAAATGAAGTTCTTTTATTAGCTTTTGCACCCAATACCTTATCTATTCACAGCGCACAAATGTGAATTTCACGTCGATGTGTTTTGTACAAAATTTGTAGCAATGCGGGCCGTGATTGCGGAGTAATTAAGATTTCTCAGTGGGCCTGTCGAGATTGAGCGCATGGATTAATGACCTAGAGTGATTTATCTGATGGAGGAGGTAATTTGTGCATGCATTACATTTCGACATGACCGCCGGAAAACCTTAATTACTCTGTAATCACGGATCGGACCGCCGTAGATTTGGTACCAAATTTATCGTCACGAAATGCGCATTTTGAGTTTTGAGCGCTGAGAATAGTCGTAAGGTAATGATTTTGAGGCATTAAAACGTGAAGGCTAATACAAAAATTTCAATTATTTGTGAATTCTTTCCTAAACGACCATGTCGCATCCTCTGGCCGGGTTATATGTTCTTCCGACGAAGCAGATTGTCTCACGAACACGAACACGACTACGTGCTTAGTTTCTGTATGGGAGGATTGGTTGTCTGTAAAGGAAAACTTTTCTTAAAGAGATAATGTTCCATTCGAAAAAATATTTACTCTAACATGCGCTGCAGTCCTCTATGTCACTCTCTTTAAGTCTTGCTGGGAGACGCTTTACAAATATGCATAATGGCTATATATATATATATATATATATATATATATATATATATATATATATATATATATATATATATATATATATATATATATATATTAAGTAGATTTAGTAGACATAATGTTTTCTCATTGTTAGGCATTTCCGTCTGTCACACAGGAACCAGACCAGACGTTGAAAACTTGAACATCACTTCGACGGACGGCGATACGGCTAGGCTCCGGAGAGCCATAAACTTTGTACACTCCGCAGTAAACGGCGCCGCTATATCCTACACAGTCCCAAATGTGTCGTTTCCAGGTCACAATAGCTTAGTGATGCGCGGACGCTTTACATATATATATATATATATGCGGGTGTGTGTGATTGTTTGATTATTACACGACTCATTTTTGAAAAAGGTATCAGCTGCCTGCCTGAACTGCATCTCAACTCTAGCTCTACGTCTTGACTAACTTGATTTTGAACGCGGAGAGCGAGAGGTTAACCAGTGCTAATCGCAGCACTAACTGGCACTAAACTCAGTTAGTAAACTCTCATTGGCGCAAGTTAGTCGCATAACCTTAATTAGTTGGCTAGCTAACTTTCCAACTAACCAGCAAACGGATAATTCATTTGCCAGTGTAATTGGTGGTCCCTTCAACGTTAGCCATTGTAGATACGTTTATATATATATATATATATATATATATATATAACGATGTATTTAAGCTCATTCTATGCAGTTGTCTGACTTGGATTTTACCGTGCCTAAGGTCAAAATGTGTGCCTAATAAACGCTAACATCGTAGTAACAGCAGCATTGTAACAACTGACCATGTTTCGTGGCAAATAATAAATCTGCTATTAGTCTATCTTTCTCTTTATCCTAATCTTTCACCGATTGAAGCTGTTATGTAATTTATCACTGCAGTTAATTATCTATTTAGCTCACGTATGGATCTTCTCTTCTACGCACGAAAAAAGTGTCAGCCGGACGACAGCAATATTTGCTGGCGCGTAGCTACCACACTCAAGCAGGTTCTATGACACTCGCTGTCAATATTTTCTTCATCCATTTGTTAGCTTGTTTGTCAATCAGGTAGCATACAGGCCAGCTAAGTGGCAGTAAACAGACAGGTCGTCATTGGTAGGCAGATGACAAATATATCTGCGATAACGGCCCGACTAACGCCGATCGGGCGACGATCGGCCGACCACAAGAAGGCCTACGACGTAGTCAATAAATCATCGGATGAATAAGCTATACGCTTTATCTGTAAGTCAGTATATCACTTACGCTATAGCGATTTATGTGATTAAATAAATAAACGCCTCGTGCAGCCACGCGGGGGTATGGCGATCTATTTATCTCTTTGTCTCAATTTTACTTTTTTTGCTCCCTATTTCCATATTTCTTTTATACATTTACATTTTAATCCCCTTGCTTCTGTCCTATTTTGACACCCTGCTGCTTCTCGCTCTCACCTCGTGTTTACCCGCCTTCCTTTCGCTTTCTCTCTTAACATCTTCTTAACCCTCTTTCCTACTTTATTGCCTAGAATTTTCTCAATCCTTGTTTACCCTCCTCGTCTTCTCTACTTTGTACTTTCTTTTTCCTTCACCCCTTGCATTTTTGTTCTTTATCCTTCCTTTATTGCTGCCCTTTTGCCTCATTTTACCACCTCTTCTATCTGTTTCTCTTTTATTATGATAGTTAGCGGCTGTGTATGTAGCGGCGGTGGCTTAGGCAGCTAACGCACCGTTCGAAACGGGGCGTTGCCACGGCAACCATGGTTAGCAAAATAATCGCAAGTTCGAGCCCCAGTCTTGCTGGTTGTATTTGTTAGACGTGGTTGTCATTACCCTTCTGCTACATACCTTTGCTGGAGAAAGCCTATATAAATCCAGTACGAGAACGCGAGGACGATAGATGCATTTAGACGACATCGTGCCACAGGCAACTTAGCCCATTACGAGCGTCTAAAATGTAATTGTCAGAGCTTTAAAAAAAGTTTATCTTCATGTCGTGCCGTTCCTCTATTGTGTTTACCCGTCTTTCCCTTTCTCTACAATGTTCATATTCTTTCTACAGTACCTGCTGTGACTTCCATAATCATATTTACTTTCTCCTTTATTCGCGTTGCTTTCTGTTTCCTGTTTGACGTTTCCCTGTTCTTTCCCTACTCCTTCTGTCCTCCCTTCTGGAAAAGTAAGAAATTGAAAATGCAAAAGGAAGGTTGAAACACGCGTTCTCTCTAAAAATGTATGAACGCATCAATGAGAGAGTTAAAAAAATACAAACAAAAAACAACAAGACGAAACCGAGCAGAAAGATAGTAAGAACGAAGAGGGGAGAGGACAAAACAGAAATAAGATACTAAGTAGAAGAATATCGAGAAAATAAAGGAAAGTAAAATTAAGAGTATCGGAAATAGGAAAATCATAATTCGATACAAATAAAGCGGCGGCAAAAAATCGATAAGTACAAAAATAACAGAAAAGTATTAAGACAGGAAAAAACAACACAGCACTACGAAGCAAAAGCAAACGTAGGAGCTACAAAACAAGACGTAGTCGAAATATAACTCAATTAAACCGACCTAAAAGGAAAGGGTGAAAAACGAACAAACGAAACAGTAGAAACGCGAGGAAGAAATAAAAAAGAAAAAGAAGCAGGACGAAAGAAGTGGAAATAATAGGCAGCGAAAGCGCATAGAGAAACGGGAAACGCTGGATGAAAATCGGACGCCTTCTGAGTGATCTGAACATGAATATCGACAGAGCAGACAGATAGCCGAATTAAACACTGGCAGATTAGAGCCCTAGAGCTCAGAGAGCGCAAACGAGGAAGTACCAAGAGCAGGAAAGGACTAGAAAGAAATCGCAGATTGAGAACGTCGAGATCGTACCTGCGGTGGAGGCAGCAGCAGCAGTAGCAGCAGCAGCCACGACAAAGAAGGAGGCACGACACACAGCCTGGAACAGCAGATAAACACAGGTCCGGTCCCGAGGGCCAAGGGAAAAAGGAATAAAAGACGAAAGGGGAAATAAGAAGAAAAGGCCAAAGGCAGGTCGCGGAGTCCCGGCTGTGTGATCGCTATATACGCCGTACTTATCGACGTTCTTTTCACGCTCGCTGTGTGCACATGTGTGTGATGGGCGTCGCTCCTTGACGGCGTACATCGACGACGCCGACGTACCCCATACGTACCGACTGGCCCCTCCGCTACATTGGGGCGGGCCAGCGTGCCCCATTGTGCTTTTTTGAGTTTGCGAACGCCGACTCTCCTTCGCTCCTTCGCGGCTAGACTGGCAGTAGCAGCAACAGCAGCAGCAAAACCTTGTTGCCGGTTTCTGCCCGCACTTGTCACAGCTGACGGACGGACGTGCATAGAGGACTTCTCACAAGGGTGAGAGGGCGGCTGCTTAAGATACAGCCTAGACTGGCGGGCTAGGTAGACGACAGCGGGCCAATAAAAGCCTTTCGACTCGAAGGGTGTTCGTCCTGTGCACTTCTCTCCTCTATGCACGTCACGACGAAATAAATGAAGGGGTAAAAGTTTTGTGCGCGCGCGACTATCATCGTCATCATCGTTGTTGTTGTTGTTTTGTTGTTATTGCTGATGCTGTTGCTGCTGCTGCTGCTGCTGCTACAATACTTCTACTACTGTTGTCATGCCATCATGCTACGGGCTGGCCACAATCCGTGAACAATCACAACGGTGTCTTCGGCTTGATACGACAACGTTCTCCAAATGAACGCAAACGACACCGCGAATGGAGTGCACGCATCCATACTCAATTAGCTGCCAGCAACTGCGCCAGCGCCATACGTCAGCGGCCATTACGTCGGCCAGGCGTCGGCGAAGCAAGGCGGTAGGTGCGTATATAATGAAACCACCTCTGAGAAGCAGTCAGTTGAAACGAGAAACGCTTTGTCCGTGTCAGTCGGGTGGTGTTTGTCTGCGTATGTGATTGTCGTTCGTTTCGGACTTGGCACTGGAAGTGCCAAGTCCATGAAACGACTACAAAGGCATAGGACGGCACTGGTCTGGACAAGCGTCAGGTGAGGCATGTGTGCCAATTTAGATCACGGATTTTAGCGCGTCTTCTTTAGCAGACGCAAATTCGATTTCTACGCTATTTCGTAGACAAGGCTGGGCTTAGGTTTTGTCGACTAGATTTGCCTATATGGTATCGTAGACTATCGAAGTCGAGCCCGGTGACGTAGTGCATTCGCGTGCGCCTCGCGACCGCTGGAGACACATACGATACACAGCCTGGCCTGCCACAATAGCTAAATAAGACGCTGGCAGCACCCCGGTTTTCTGCATAAGCTCGAGCACCTGTGAAAAAAGCATGCCTAAAGCAGACGGTGGATCCGCTCGCCGTATTATCATCTAGGCCTTTTTGCTCGATTAGGTGCATGTCTGTGCACACTGTGCATGATGCCGGCTCGTTAGCCACGGTATCAATTAGTTCGATTCCTTGTTTCGTTAATAAATGCTTTATTTTCACACCATGCTGCATCATAAGCATATACATTACGACACAACTCCGTCTATTCTCTTTTATTTGTTTAGATCCTGCTCTATACTACTACCTAGAGTATTCGGGGGTTAGGGCCCTTCATACTCGCACAAAGCCCACTAGAGTTGCATAAAATCTCCGTCGCAGAGAACGATTTATTAATTAGTACAGACAAGGCTGGAAGGAGCAAGTACGTTTTTGACATTTCAAGCAACATTCAACATGTCATTTCTGTCTATATTCTGTAATATATATATATATATATATATATATATATATATATATATATATATATATCAAGCTTGCAAGCTTAGCGATATTTTGACACATTTTGTAGTCCGCTTCGGCAATAACTTCTCAAATACGCATTCAATCATTCATTTGGGGGCATCCGTGTCGCTGCAATTCTCTACAAGACCTCCATAAGAAAAAGTGCCAACGGGTTTAAATCTAGAGATCTTTCCGGCCAGTCAATGCCTCCTTCTGATATAGTACGGCCCGGAAAGTTTGTGCAAAGCAGCTTTATCGTTGCGCCCGCTGGGTAACTTCTGGATTCATATTTTTGAAACCACATGTCAACCACACGTTTACTCTGTCCAGCTCGTTGTTGGTAATTAAAGTCTCTCTACGGAAGTTTTTGAAGCACTAAAAGTAGTTAACGCAACCGCTTGAAAATCCGCACTAAACGTTGACTTGCTGTGGATAATGTGCTTGCTCAAAGATCATTCTTGGATTTTCGGCACCCCAATGCAAACGTTTTGCCTATTTATACTTTCATTAAAATACGCGTTGATTGAGTCGGGAACAAAGAACGTTTGACCACTGCCGCCAGCGAACAGCCATTTTTGTGAACACTTTTTTGAAAATAACAGGTTGCTTGAAACGAAATATTGCTCAGTCACGAAACAAACCCTGCTATTAAACTCCCAACGAGTGGTTTCGTTTTCGCATTTACAAAACAAGTGGCAAGGTTATTAAAACACCAGCGCTCCGCTTACCACCCTGTACAAGCGAGCGGCCTCGTCGACGACCGCCGGAAAACACGAAACTCTGCTCGCCCGCAAAGCCTGATTCAGCTTAAAGCGGAAGATTTGACTGGAGGACGAGATGTCGCGGCTCCAGTCTCTCCTATTCTATGGTGCTTTGCTTCACTCCCCCCCCCCTCTCTCTCTCTCTTGTCTCTTTCTCTGTTCGTTCTTTTTCGCAGCCATAAATCTCTGGTGATTTATTCTGAGCTTAGCTGCCAAGCAGCTACCTTTGAGCAAAGTACCTTCGTTGATCGATGGCAGCACGTTCTCGTGAGTAGGCTTCGTTCTCTTGGACCACGACTAAACAACTCCCTCCTCACTACAGTACCTCACGGATGTACCACCACCTGCACGCGAGTCGAGAGAAAATCATACCAATGGCGGCATTAGCACCAGCAACAATGACAGACAATAAAAAAACTACAAATAGGGTAATAAACGCAATACCAAAAAGAACGGGAATATCCAGAGCTTGTGCGTGTACCACACTACTAGAACGAAAACATCTATAAGCAGGTTGTTTTTAATTCAAGACCATCCTCCTTCTCCTGCGGGCTTGGAACTCACCAAGTGAGGTATATCTTCAGTGCACCAAGGGCCGGGCATGTTGAGACATCTAGGGTTTTCCCAACTGACCTTGTGGCAGCATGGCCATTGATTCTCTGCATGGTCAGTATGGCTTATCTTCTAGTCTCAATGAGAACCGCTCAAATATTTTTGCTCACTTAACAGCATGGATTAAACCGGCTACACCCGGGTAGATGACAACCATGACGAGCGTTCTAGTCCCCTAGACCACGCCGCCACATAACTTCATACTACACTGCTACTGTCTTCTCTACATGCCTGCATGGAAGTTAACCTAAGCAAAATAAACACCGATGTCCATATGTTTCTTTCCATGCCGCACCGTTGTAGGAATGTGTTGTACCAGGCCAGAGTTCCCAGAGATGGCAGTAAACATTTCGGGTTTGCTTAGGGATTGCTTACACTTAGTTGGGGGAGTGAACGAAAACAATGCGGCATAACCGCCACAGGATTCTAGCCAACGCCAATCACATTTGGAGAAAGTTCGTTGCTGCTGTACGGTGATACACGTTGGGTTTGCCGCATAGTCGGGACGGGCGTCGACGCTAGAGCATAAGCGCATGTGCAGCTCCATATGAACAATAAAGAACCCAAATAAACAATATATTTTCGAATCATCGGCGTATTATCCAAGTACTTAAACTTGAATGGCAAGCAGCACTTGATTAGGTGTGATAGCAAAACAATACACCCCACCCTGAAGAACCCCATTCGGGGGTCATGGGCCTACCACGGGAATTGTCAGCCCAAAGCGTAGGCGTGTAGGATGACAGCACTTTAATACCTTGGGATTTTTCGCGACCTAAGTTAGTTATATTTGTGTAAGAGAAAATTGTGATTTCATGTCTAAACTAACCATTTGTTGAACTAAAACAATTTCATGAGTAAACGACAAATTTTCCAACACATTTTGTCCAATAGTGTGTCACTTGCAACATCTGCATCCTCGATGAGGCATATGTTTATGTTGCGAGAAGAACATCAAGGTATCTGCAAGGATGTTTTTCATCCAAGCAGCAAGCTATCTTATCAGGGTGAGTAACAACAAAACTTCTATATACAGTTAAATTCGTCATTAGTGTCTCTTGCTTTCGATCTGCCCACCACAAATATGGCACGGTCGACAGAAGTAACAGAAGTGAAGACGAGGGCCGTTTTGGCATCCGCCGTTTACTTGGGGTAACCAATAAGCGTTGCTATGCTATCAATAAGCGTCAAAATGTTTTCTAGTTTTTTTTTCGTTGACACGCAACAGGCGTACTTCGCGTTTAGCATGGTGCTCGAGACGAACCACCATAAAAGCAAAATTTCGCCACTGAGACGACGGGCTCTAAACACTTATGAAGCAGCTAGCTATGACGCATAACTGCCTATACCCTCCTATACCCACAGGAAGAAGCCGCCCCGACGCGAGCGTCAGCCGTTTGCCTCCAATCGAACAGTAATCGGCCGCATAGCGCACCTCCATCTGGCTCGATAAAGGCGGCGCACCTCAAGAACCTCAAGTGTCATCTATCTCATCTCCGACCGGAAGCAATAACGGCGTATGAGCAGCGTGCGACTGAAATTGCCAGACGCGCCAGGAAAGATTTCCCGCAAGAAGAACAGGGCTGCGCTGTTTATGAGCGAGCGATAAAGCTGTTGTCTTCTCTGTTCTTTGATCGCGTACCCTACTCGACGAGAGTCTGGCCTAACAGAAAAACGGCTTGGAAGAGAAGCTAAGCCTACAAAATGGACCTACGTCGATTGATAACAGGGTCTGATTTTGTGCTGTCGAAACCTCCAAAAATGACGAATTGAACTATGCTCCCCGCTACAGCTTAGCTAGTTTCAGAGAATCTCTCGGTTCTAATAATCAACGTATACAACGTTATATAACAGCAATGTGCTGATACTTTTTTAGCCAGATCCAAAAGAAATCAACAACTTTGTATATATATATATATATATATATATATATATATATATATGCATGGTTTGATACATCAAAATCTCTGAAATGAAACCTTTTGCATTACTTGATTGCGCCACATGTAACAGGTCCAGGTGTTTTCGAACCCAGAAACGGACCACTTGGCAGGGTGATGTTCAAAGCAATAATATAAAATAAATGGATAGCGCAATATAACTAGCATCTGTTTTTGCTATTATCTTAACTACAGTTTTTCGCATTTAATTGAATAAAGTTAGCAGATGCTCTTTTTGCAAACTGTGCAAAAGTATGATGCACATCTCAGAATAGCTTCAGAAATGCAACATTAGTAATGTTAGCCTGTGGAAGCCTGCTATTCCAAAGCAGAGAAGTATTGTACACATGTGGAAACAGAGACGGATATTTATTACAGGTAGGGGCTATAAAGGCCATGCCAGCGCGCTTTGTTTACCCCAGTACGTAGAAGGCTACATTAAAGGCAGACTAGTCTAACCATTATATCTGCTATATCCGTTACACTTGCAACTTACGAGTCGCACTCAATATTTTTGTGCCACCACTTAGCATCCAGATGCTCAAAGCACTCGTAAATTGGTATCGGCGTGAAACCTAAGCCCCAAGGTATATTGATCCAGCAATACGGCCAGATCCAGCCCCCATGCGATGAAGGCCGCAAACTCCGTAGCCTTTGGGAACTGCACTAGAAGGACCAACTTGCAGCAACTTCGACAGGTGGAACGTTTCTCATGTAGCACCTATCATACAGTATGGAAGTGCGCACGAAACAAAACCAACTCGTTCCAAAGACAAAGAGAACATTTGCTCTCTTGCACAGCAGCTTTCACATCCAGGTCAGCCTTTCAGCAAACGTAGCGTCGAAACGTGGACGTTTCATCACATTGGGGATCACTGCGATTCTAACGGCGAAGGGTAATCGGAAAGTTGACGGACGGTCTTCGAGTCAGCCTACCGAAGTTTGAAGTCATCATCACCTGTAGCTGGCGTCTCATGTGGTTTTGATTTCGGCTCAACGAGTTTCCTTCGTTCATCGAAAATTGCCTACCTCGGACATCCAGGAGTTCGATAACTCAGAAGAAAACTTAGTTGCGTGCACACTATCTCTGTGTGCTTTCACAGAGTAGGGGAGCTCGCCAAAAAAAGTGCATCGTTGCTTAATAATAATAATAATAATAATTAACAAAATAACATTAGAGTAACTATTATTGTCATATGCACGAAACTCATTGTACCCAGTAGCAATATGCACACTTAGAAATAAACTCATGGATTATATAGTATGCATATACATGAACTCTTTTGCACAACCTACGCGTTCACTTTACTCACATCTTTTTGTATTCAACCCTAAAGTGCGCTATCCCTAAAGTGCGCTATCACTAAGAGGTAATTTCTTACTCGTTCTCTCTCTCTCGTCTTGCTCACTCACACATTTCCTCTCAGAACGCGTCCGTACAATCATCAGCTATAGAAAAATACGGAAATCCTACGGCCTTTGACGAAGTTGTGCAGAAGCGAGAATGAGAGCAGCATCAACGTGTGACGACATGCAACTTCCTTATGGTGGCCGGCGTTGAGTGACAGGTGACACCTCTAATCCTTGTTAAGGAGAGGAACCCACCTGCCGAAGCTATTTGGTGGCAACAACTTCATTTTCCGTTGGAAGCGTGGCGGGGTAGTCTCCTGTACTAGATCCGTCGTAGTCCGGTCTCTCTCTCTCTCTATCTCTCTTTGAGTCTCGCTTACCTGTAAGAGACGAAAGCATGATACTCAATCCGCTTATACATTCGCCTCGTCTATCGAGGCAGCAAAGGAGATTTACCCATGCACACGAAATATATTCCGACGAATTTCGTTTTTTATTTGCACCGTTCTTCCTATTTTAAGCAGCACAAAATGCAGTTGTGTCCGAATGCCAGCAATGCATGATAATGCATAAATTTATATTGCTTATTACACTTTTCTTTATTAACATGTAGACTTTGACAGAAAAACGGTACCATTTCGTATTGTGCACCGCACACTATCTTCAAGCTGGTCTGCTGAATTACCATGAACAACAATCGCTGACAACATTGGTTCGCATTTAATTCACTATGATGGGTTTTACATTGGCAGATTGGTACGTTTGTCAAAAAAGAGCGGAGTAACAATATCGTGTCACTTTTTACCGCTAATCTTGACAGCAGATTTGTAGGGCATGGTTGCACAGTGATGAAATCGCCCATCCTAAGCCGCTCTTGTGCGAGCGAACCTCAGTGTTTTTTCTACTGTTCTTCATGCTGGGTACTGTAGCTTTTAGGGACCATTTGCAATCAGCCTTACGCAAAAGGCGCGTGTAACCAAGCAGTGGCGTTGCTTGCAGCAACAGGGGTAGCAGTACAAGCGCTACGAGCCATGCAGTCCTTTTAAGCACCTAAGTGGGGCACTGACCACCACCCCCATCGCCCTGACCCTGTGCAGGTTCCATGTCTCTCCACAGACAGGTGCTGCGGCCGTTGGACGGTCGCTGCTATCCGGCCTGAACAGCTGGGGAAGGAGGGAAAGCAGACGCTACCTCCATCTAACTACTCCACTTGCTGCTCGCATCAAGCCCCACAGATCTTCGCCGCCTACCCTCGCCTTCTGCCCTAGGTCCTGGTTCAGAGGGCCATATCCGCCCTGTGTCTAACGAGTGTAGGCGCCGCAGACCCTTATTCCTAGCAGCGGCAACGGTCGCGGACGGTGGGGGGCGGGAAGGGGGGGGGGAGCAGGCCGTCGTCAGCTGACGCCAGCGGCAACGGCTGTTTGTCCCGCTCCAAACGAGCAGGACAACCAACTACAAACGACCTACAACCCCGAACCAACGTACGAGGGCAGGACGAACTACACTGATGGCCTGGCTGCGCGGGCCCTGCTCCCTTCCCAAAGGATTTCCCGCTGTACAGTGAGCAGAACCAGATAAAGAAGAAAAAGGGGGGGCTCCTACAGTGCTACCAGCTCGACTTCTACCACGGATACTACTATTACTACTACCACCACTATTGAAGCCTCTCCTAAAGACACCTTTTGGAAAATGGCACCTCCGGCTAGGAGACAGACAAAAAGTGGGCAGAGACCACCGCACGACCAGTGGGCTCTCAGAGGTTCGAGTATGCCCACCCCGAGGTAAGGTTTTGTCTATCCGACATTCGTGCGAATACGATACTGCTACTTGTTGCGCGCGGCGGTGCAGCGAGACAGCCAGACACCGCTGGATAGCAACAGAACCAGGGGCAAACATTGGCAAGGAAGGTTGCTAGGAGATCCTGCGAGGAGAGAAGAATCGATACACAGCAGACCTGAATGGAGACCAACCGTGTATTAATAGGCAAATGTCGTGTGCGCACGCTTGATAAGATGACAACAACGCACTCTCATTGTATAGCATCGCACACGTATGACGAGCATTTCCAGTGCCATTTTGTATTTCCAGTTTACTTTTGTGACTAAAGCAATATAATCACTATATGAAGCTAAATGTTCTGCAAGCAGATGTTCAAATTCTTAGTTTTATTTCGCAACCTTAAGCTGTGGGTCCATTTGAGTTGCTGTTTCCGCCGACGCCGATAGGTTCCTTTGCGGATATGCGCAATTCAAAAGTCAAAGCTTCTGTCCATCGTGGTGTTCTGCTTACTAGCACCCCACGCGTCGAATCGGCGTATGACCTATTCATGAATAAGGCTCTCTACCTGCCATACACTGCTTAGCATAGCTACGCGCGGATTACCTTAGCAATACTGCATGGTAGCGCATTAGGAGGCCGGAAAAAGACGTAATTGCGGAAAATCGATAACTAATACGAAATGAATGAGATCATAGGGCAAAACTCGCCCATCGCGATTTATTCTCAAATTCATTAGTGGTATAAAAACAGGGCAATAGGCGTTTTCCCATCTGAGGTACAGCGTGCAGTTACCATAATCTATATATACGTACGAATATATGTACGCATGTATAGATTTATAATTTACTATATTTATTTCACACAAACACTAACGTACGAGTAATGATTTCCTCGTCCTTTTGATGCAAGGTGTTGCAGCAAATTATTGTCACAAGAAGAAGTTACAAGTACAATTCAAAACGTGTACCAGCACATGACACACGGCGTTCTCGTAGGATGCTGTGCTTAGGCTATGCTTCGACTTCTTGTCGTTGCAAAGACAAGATAACGTGTCACAACGTAGAAAAGCTACTGTCATAACACACAGTAGGTCAGTAACGCTGTCTGAACAAAGACATAAAGAGAGAAAATAAATACCGACGATAAATCCTGTCGCATCCATTAGTCACGCGGCGGCCGGCGTTCATGATGGCAAAACCGCCAATGGCTGATTTGCCTTCAACCAACAAAGCGGGAGAAGAATGACGGCAAGGACGGGGTTGTGCTGCGCGCCCTTCAGGCAACAATGGACGACCGTACATGAGACTATCGTGCTGGACCAAGATCTCCAATTAGTGTTGCCGACACCCCCACTTATACGCTATTTCTCCCACAACCCCATTACATCGTACATTCGAAGACAACACAACGGAACAGCCGAGAAGCATACAAACTGCAATCGACGGAGAGATAGACAGGACGAAGTACGTAGACGTAAAGCTTGGAACGGTATTAACCCCACAGATTTGCCACCGAGTTCGGCCGCCCTCCCTTATCTCGCTATTCGAACGACGGATGGCCTATGGATCGCTGGGCCATCACTTCGACTGTACATATACGACCAACGTATGACTAACGATGTGTGCGTCTTATTTTCTGCTTGAAACAAGTTGCCAGACAATGGTTATGCTATTTTTTTTTGTTAGTAACCTTGTTCTCTGAGCCATAGCAGTGATAGCGAAAGCATCTAAGAGTTTTTGGTCTCCAGCCACTAGTCAGGGCCTAATGGCGCGTGCTTGCCAGGTTATTGGCGATACACACAATCAACAGTCGTGTATCTCGCCTGTCAACACTTCGTTCGTTTACGTCATTCAACTTCACACAACAGAAGTGTGTATATTAGTCTCCCCAACGGTCCTCAACTCAGCTTTCTGAAGGAAGACGCGACATCTAAAAGTGGACAGCATACGAGAAAATGTACAAAATGTTGCAAACGTTACGCGTACGAGCGGTCAAAATTAATAGGTAGAATAGCGAGGCCGTCTCGCATTTTTTTGTGGAGTTATGTTTACTCAGAGAGGCTTAATAAACGAAACTACAATAAAAACGCCAGAGCGAAAATTAAATAACCTTCTTATGCACCCTGTCATTTGCGGTGCAAAATGCCTGTGAAGTAAACGACCAGCCATAGAGGAGAACAAATCAAGAAAAATAATGTGTGAACTGGATTGACTAGAAACTGTACATTTGTATTCTGCGCTAACATTAAACTCAACATACCTTGTGTTAGAGTATTGCGCTAGGTATTTCCACATGCCGGGGTTTTTCCCATTAGACTAACATTCGTTATATTCGTTAGTTGTCCTCTGTAGTGCGAGGCGCTCTGCTCTACCTGGTCAAATCGCAAATTCGTACAATATATAACATTTGCCCAAATCTAAAAAACGCACTGATATATGAGGAGTATATACTCGTATCTCTCGTTTTCTCTCTCAGGGCCGGACCTCGACTGTGTCATTCTGTTTGTCCTCACAGTTGAAGCGCCTTCCTTTGCATTTTTAGGGGAGGTGACAACGCACGCTTCCATTGCATGCATGTACCACTCTACCTCTGACTCGAAGTGATGGCATCAGGTCTCGTCATCGGTGAGGATCCGCTCTAAAAAAGAAGAGTCTTTATGAAATTGGAGCAGGTGTTTCAGTGTTAGCCCCATACGCAGTTTCTTTTGCGGTTTGTTGAGCTTCGTCGGTACCTGTCGTGCACAATCGTCTACAGTGTTCCAATGCGGGCCTTCACCACCACCGCCAACATTTCCTCTATGACAGGCCGATCACTTCTCACCAGGTCGTTCATCTTGTCGAAGTTCGACCGTGCTCACAGTGCCATTTGCCTGGTCTGGTCTCGGGTCGTCACTCAAACACTGCCGGCCTTTACGAAAACGGGCGCCCCACTTTCTCACTGACTTGCCGGATACACAGTCTCCCTCGTATATGGCCACCATCCGGAGATGAATATCGGCCGGTTGTATACCTACCGCAGTCAGACACCTGATAACATTTCGGTGCTCCGCAATCGTATCAAGTTTTTCAATGGGAACGCCTGCCCTCGCACGCATTCATTGCCTGTGCCAATGAGATATGATACACAATTGCCCGCTTCTCTCTATGACACTTCCTTTGCGCTCCTGGCTGTCTCACTACGCTATCGCAAAGCGCATATTCAAATTTTTGGCGGTTTGGTTATTGGGACGTTCCTTACCCGTTGATTTCCATTCACATTATATAGGTTCATGCACGATACATGAGGCCATCCTTTAGTTACATGGGAACTTTGTGCATCCCCACCACGCAGTTTAGCACTTAATTAGAGTCTGTGTTGTAAAGTGCAAAAAGGTGCACGCGGCATGATGACCCGTCACAATCAACTGCTCCCGGCGCGTGGCATGTTTGGCGTTTCGACCCTAACTAGAAATTGCGCTTTTTGTACGCATTTCTTTCTTCTTCATTTTCCAAGGAAAGCTTGCCTTTAGACTAGAGCCGCTTAAAGAGATCTCTCTGCTTGGCCTTCTCTTCGTGTAGGATTTGCTCGATGTCCCTGCCAGTTTGTATAGCCTTTCTGTTCTTGTGTTCCTACTAGATTTATTTTCCTTTATTTGGCGTTGTTCTTTTTCTCCATTACTGAGTAAGTACTTTGTCAACTATTTACTCCCCCACTTGTGTGAATATATGATCTTGCCGTTCTGCAAGAGGCAACAAATTACACCATTGCCCTGTTGAGACCTCTATGTCGCCTTTCCTTACTATCTATCCTCTATTGTTAATCCTACACGCAGTTAGACTAACACCAAAACTAAGGATAGCCTGCGTTGTGCTTGAACGTATGACCTGCTGAACGCATAGTAAAATGCGGTTTCCTTAAATTACATTACAAGTTACTTCGTTACAGGAAGACCATTTACATGTTACAAAACTAGTAAGAAAAATGGTCCGCGGAAAAATTATGGAAACAACGACAGCCGTGCCTACCATAGCAACGACAAATTAAACTCAGTTAATTAAATTGTATTCACTCAGTTAACAAGTATACATCCCAAATAACTAGTATATGCAAAGTGTGATTCTAGCCTCACATGCTAGACTTTTCGCACGACCTTGGACCACAGCGCACACTGAGGCAATAGCTTTCTATTGGCTTGGTCAGGGCAGTAATGGTTAAAAAAAAGCGCCTTGTGCAAATTAACGCTATAGCTAATTATAACGATGCCAGGGTGTCGCCCTATTTGCATGCACCTTCTTGCATGACCTGACGCTAACGGATAGGGACAAAACTTGCCCAGCTCTTATAAGTGCCCTGCCACCGCATTGGAGGAAAATTTTACGACAGCTGATAGAAAGT
Source organism: Dermanyssus gallinae (assembly GCA_003439945.1). Taxonomy (NCBI): domain Eukaryota; kingdom Metazoa; phylum Arthropoda; class Arachnida; order Mesostigmata; family Dermanyssidae; genus Dermanyssus; species Dermanyssus gallinae. The sequence continues at coordinate 238,345 of QVRM01006149.1, forward strand.
ATGACCAGTTAGTTGTACAATCTCTGGTCTGCTCAGATTAGAATGGGGCGCACGTTTATTGCAATAAAAGAGAGGGGAGTGTTGCTATCAGCCGAACCTGCGTCCACACACTCATGTTTTGATGCATTAAAAGTTCGGCAAGAGAGGGGGGGCATTACGTACTTCAGACACATATTTTCTTTTATATTACGTCAGTCGCATTTATTATTATTATTATTATTATTATTATTATTATTATTATTATCAGCCAGCAGCGGAGTCTTTTTAAAAAGTACTTCTGCGCACTTTCGAGCAGGCTAAGCTTCTTATTTTTGGTATGACTCCCATACAGCAGAGCATTACAGCAGCGTCCTGACGTATATTGGTTTTTACAGTTTTATATACACGTGGGAGTCTAGCCTCATAACTAGGCACTTAAAATTATGCTAACTAAGTAAGGTTTTGTAGTTTTTGTATAAAGTGCGCACTAAAATTGAGATTGGTTGTGACCTGGACACCCAAATCGCACACAGTAGTGGTGCAGGGAGACACGCCAGCATTGACTATATAGTCAAAATCAGGATAGCGTTGACCGTATAATTAAAGTCAGAATGGCGTTGACTGTATAATCAAAGTCCGAATGGCCTTGGCTGTATAATCAAAGTTACGAAGTTATGTTTGGCAGTAACACGTTTTTTTTTCGAAACGGTTGAATATGCTTCTTTAACATCGACAGCGTATTGCAGCGTAAGATGAACATAATGAAATTCATGGATTCGATAGAGCTATAGGTGCTACAGCATTACCTATCTGTAAAACACACACGCTTGTAAAGTGTGCAAAGTCTTTGTAATTCGTTAACTGCTGTCATTGGAATTATGATAAAAATTTCGTGCTGCGTTTTGCATCGCGATGCCCTATTTGTATATATATATATATAATATATATATATATATATATATATATATATATATATATATATATATATCGTCAACTGTTGTCACTGGAATTACGATAATATTTTTTGCTGCGTTTTGCAGTTTGCCCTTTGTTTGATATGCAACCGTAGCTAACCTGCTCACATCTTGCGGGAAACGTGCCCGTCATTGGCTCTTCCCATCTCCAGATGGTCTCCAGTGCCGTCGAGGCCGGTCTCTGTGCGCAGACACACAAATTCGTCTCCAGTTCCCAGTCGGATTAGCGCAAAAACCTATCGGCGGCTTAGTTGTCCCATAAATAGACTGAGACTTGAAGCGACTCGACGAAGTCTGGACCTAATATTGGACTGAGGCGCTTTCTTATGGATAGCGTATTTAGCACCGCACTCGCACATGACCTATTCGAAAACTTAACACACATATATTATCGGCATACTTAAATGACCGCCTTCTTCTAAAGCCTGCAAGAAGAGAGCATATAGGTGAATACGGCTTCACCCAGAAACGCTAGTATTTAGCAGTTGCACTTACTTGGAATTGCAAATAAATTAACTCAATAGCCAATATGATGATAGACAGACACACACACGCACACAGGTCGCCGGTGACACGAATGGATTAAATCGAATAAGCGGATTTGCGATTTAGCAACAAAGTATCTCTCCCTTTCACATTCGAAAGCCTGAGGAGTCCAACCCTCGGGCGTCGAAATTAATTCATTGTTCACTCCGACCCCTTGAGGTCTCAAGCTGTATATATATATATATATATATATATATATATATATATATATATATATGTTGAATAGTCGAACAGTTCTTCGCAGTACTTATTTAGTTTACTGCACGAATGCTCCGCTCGTATGGACTCTATCAAATCCAACTACTCCGTACAGAAGATATATATAAATATATACAAACATGCATGTGTTTCCATACATATGCGCGGCGAATATACCCTTCGACCTAAGTCTTGAGGTATACTCACCGCTTTGGAAGGTAGCATGGTGTTGTCTCAAATAACATAAACACAGCCAGTTTCAGGCCGAGGAAGTTCTCCTTAAAGATGGTATACATTTTATTAGTGCAAATTCGTTGTTTTGCAGCGTTTGCGTCATGTGGGATGATTATATTTTAAATCTCCTGAAAATGTCTCTATGAAGCCCACAATACAGTAAGCATTGCCTGTTCTTTTAGAATCAGAATTTTAGCAGATCAGCGCGCCACCTGCGTAGTCTAACGAACAAAGGACGACGCAGAAAAGGAATACTTTCATTAAATGCGGACTGTCTCTGTTTAAAAACATATATCCTCGATGTAGATAAAATGTTAGGGCTAATGATGGAGCAGAAGAAACTTTTAAGAGACTAGCATAGGGATAAATACGGCGGCTTTGTGCAACAACGCAATTGAGAATAAAGATAAAGACAGTTGAGCCTTTAAATATGCGTCGGGTGCCAGCTGAATTCTGTCGAACATTAGAGAAGACTCTCTGAATATGGGTTCTATCGTAAGCTCTGCAAATCGATAAGCCGGACAAATGTTGCATTTGCAAGTACTCTGTCATAAAGGATGCGCGCCCTGTACCACCACTGCACCAGCGGGTACAGAGCCCCGGCTTACAGCTTAAACCATTGTAGCATGAGTATCTTTGATGCAGCCACAATTTGCGTAACTCACCGCAAAGTCAGTCGACAAACTTCAGGTGCTTTATTCATTCAGACGCAGGCCAAGGAAGCATTACAAGATATCCTAGCTGCTAACAAGCAGATGATTGTGGGTATTTTGCTATGAGCCAGGCCAAGTTAGAATTTCAATCGTTCACGCGTTCACGCTGTATGTCGTCTCTTACGATACGCGACGTTTACGTTGAAACGAGTTGCATATATAGGTAAATGTCGTGTCCACCTGTTGGACCATAACCGTTTCGACCGGCAACCTCATCTGTAGAAGCTTTAGTACGCCTGAACACCGCTCCCTTTGCGCCTTTCGCCTCGTTCGCCTCCTTACAGAGGGTACGGGGGGGAACAAATAGATCTGAGGGTACGGGGGAACAAATAGATCGCTCTCCTGCCGCACGGTCGGGGGCTGCGCGCTTCGAGCTCAGCCGAACCTCGTCGATCCTCGACCATGAATCGTAAACAAACTATAGCCGCCAGCAGCAGCAGCATCGGTTCGTACGCTGGCCGGCCGCTGGGGCGTATCGCATTGGCGCCTTGCCTTGCCGGTAGAACCATTTTCCTCTGGTAACGGTCAAGCCGCGATACGGTAGTGCGATACGGCGTCTGCGTGTTGTTCAAACGCGATTCACTATTCGCGATCAAGATGGCTTAGTGGCAAAAGCCTTTGTCTTGCATTCGGGAGGCGTGGGTTCGAGACCCAGACCGGCCACGTCTAAATTGGTTTTCATGGTTCCCAATTTAAACAAGGTGAATTCCGGAGTGGACTAAATATCGACCACAATCGGAAAAAAATAGAAAAAAATGCTGCATTACCATTCAACCCCCATTTTAGAACATGTCTTAGAATGCAGGCTGGAAATTACCCACTCCATGTTTTTCTTGTTTTTTTAGCTAGTACTCTAGTCGAGCCCCGTGGCGTGGTGAGTGTATTTGTCTGCGCCACGCGACCAGAAGAGACACATGGGGGCGCGGGTTTGAGCCCCACCGTTGCACATTTGTATTTATGGAGGTACGTCTATAAAGCAAGGCAAAAACCAGTCCCATGGACGTTAAATCTTCGTTGAGAGTCAGTCCAGAAAGGATTTTTTTTGCTAGTGCTCTAGTGTCGGCTTGCGGGTAAGTTCCAGCTTGCGTTCTAAGACTTGTAGTGGTGGATCGCGTTTGGACTACATTGGACAATTACGCCTCATTGTGAGCCGTGTTAAGCTCATCGGGGACTGGTCGACGCGTGCAGCTAATTGCATTTCGGCTAGTAATCTGGCATTTAGCGATTTTGTAGCCCACACATAGGCTAAGCCAATATATTCAGCTACACAAGCTTTTAATTTCTCTATATTCTACATTTATGTGCTAAACAAAGCTACACAAGTTCAGTATGACCACGATATATATATATATATATATATATATATATATATATATACAATACATAGCTAATAGTGGAGGCAAAGTGATTACGTATCGTAGTTTTCTTTCAACATTAGAAAGAAGTGGGTTATTAGAATAATGCCTAGAACTTCCGCTTCCGCTACAAGCGTTGACGAAAAAGCTACAGCTGTACTAAAAAGAGTCACATAAAGGCTAACAGACAGAGAAGCTTCCAGCTGTACTAAACAGCTTTCAACGACTTTCATTTAGGCTATGCTTCTAGTTAAAGAGGATATTATCTGCCTTACGTTTACTGTAGAAGGGAGCCATAGAGAGCCAGACAGAGGGTGGGGTGAGAGGATAACAACAACTAAAAAAAAATACAACAAATCTGATAAAGGAAGATATATATATATATATACATATACGTATATGTATATATATATATATATATATATATATATATATATATATATATATATATATGACGATGGCGCGGCCGGAATACGTTGTTCCTGTACGCCCAGTCGGTGGAGTAGTGCGACAAACGCTCGCTCTGGAAGCTGCTGCAGCCCTGGCCCTGATATCACGATGTTGGCGGACACTGCAGCCAGAGCATATAGCGATATGCAAATAGCTGCTGTTTCTAGCTGCTTGACCTCCTGCTCGCTACGAAAGTTGCAGAATGGCCTGTTGCGGCAGTAGCAGCAGCACCAGCAGCCGCTCTCGACCCCCCGCAGTTCGAATACCTGCAGACGACGCGCATCCAGCGTTTGTAATGGAAATTACGGCGATGTCAGCGCCAATGACCGCTGTATCAGCCATATCTGCTCGAACTGCCATTGCTACAGCTACGATAGTTAGTCTCTCGGGACGTTGGAACGCGTGAGGTCGTGAGGTCTAGCAGGCTGGCCTTTTAACTGTTCTCCGGGCCCTGAAACCATCATAATTCAGTCAGAATGTAGAAGCGACACGTCCTAATAAGCCTACTTTCGAGCATGCTATTTCTGCTCAGTCGTTTTCGTTCGTAGGCCTCTCTATCAAGCACAAAGTGCCTTGTAAAACGTGTCTTGTCGGTCAGGGTTCTGAGAAATGGATACCACGGCAGAGAAGGGCAAGGACCAGGGTTCTGAGAAATGCATACCACGCCAGAGAGAGCCAACGACCAGGGTTCTGAGAAATGTATACCACGCCTTAGAAAGCCAACGGCCAGGGTTCTTACGGGTCGCCGCCGTCGTTGGAGGGCAGGTCCAAGCCGCGCCTAAGCCACAACTAACGAGTGCGATCACTCTTTTTTACAATTTTTTTTAGCAAAATCTCCGATTTACTGCTGCCCAGTTAAGCCAACAACTCCGTAGTGCTCTCCGAGTATTAACAGAAATGCCCAGTGACAAGCACAAGTTTTGAGCTTTGGGCATTGTTGGCTTAAGTATGATTTAAGCCGGCGTTGCTTTCGAAGACATTTGAAGCTGGCGCTGAGACGTCACGTAGATAACGGCACGCATGGTGTAACTGGTGGTAACTTTTCATCAAAGATGCCTAATTTTTCAATGACTGAGAAGTTTGAAAATAATGGAAAAACATAATACAAAAAAAAAAAAAAATTAACGTTTTCTACCCAATCAATCAATATATCTTGAAGTGTACAAACTATTCGCCAAAGCAGCTCTTGCTGTTGCAAGCTTCTCTGTGCTAATGCCGAGAGCCAAAGAGGCTGATGAGAAGCGAATAAGGTTACAGGCGACAGTCGGGTGGGGCCTAGACTGGTCCTCTGCCATGAGATCTAAGACAAATAGAGCTGCGCGGCACTCAAAGGAGAATAGTGTTATGGGCCCTTATTACACGAAGAAAAAGAAGAAGGAAATGAAGAATGGCAAAACGGCCTGAGGACCAGACGTTTATTAGATTGAACGCTAGAAAAAACACCCTCAAAACATAATGGCGACATGAGTGAAGAGGCGGACGCAGAGCTCCCGGACAACAGGTCACGGTTGCGCAAGATCACACAGAGGCAACCTTCCACCTTACGTATATCCTGAGAACCTACAGGTAGTTCCAGAAGTACTGGCATATAATGGACAAGCACTGAGTGTCAGTTGCCTCTTCTGTCATACAGGCGAGACAAAGGTGAGGTGACCCACGCGCTCGAGCACTGCGCATATCTTGAACGGGAAAGGTACACGCTCCAGCATAGTACACATGATTAGTTAAGTGCTAAATGTTTTTTTTCAATGTAAGATGGAAATCACCTCGTATATTACGGCCATGTGGGAAACTGGGAGGCAGTGCAAAGAACAAAATAAAAGACCAGTCGCTCGGAATAAAGCTCCCATGCGAGGCAGTTTTTTTACGCCACTCCGACACTGAGATCCACGCGCGGTTCAGTATGTGATCGAACTAGACGTGCGTAGATCCATTTCTATAAAACATTCTAAGAAAACAAATCTGCCTATTTGTTTTAAGCGCAACCTAGAGTTGGGCACACGCGTTTAGGTTTATACGGAGAGTAGCTGGTTGCTTATCTCTCCCATAGTCTTCGTAGTATTGGGAGTATAGGAGAGAGAGATTCGACACGTTCTAGACGAATAAGCCAACCGATATCCTTGACAGTAACAATACAGCAACAATGTCAAGCTTAGCCCAGGAATGGATCGGTAAGCCGACACAGAACGCGCGGAACATAGAAGTGACGAATTATTAGCCACGGTAGACACGCTCGGGCTTACGACACAGCTCAATTCTTTAGCACTAAGATTGGGCACGCACCATTGCGAAAGACACTCGCTCAATGTCTTCGGACCGCTAGAATGCTGTACGTAGCACAAAGTAGCGTTTTTTAAATTCGTTCTCTTTCAATAAAGACGGTATCGTTTTAGCTTGTGCAAGAACGGGGCTCGCACACCGATCGAGAGCTGCCCACTCAATTGCCCACTTTAAACGTGCAGTGTTCAAGAGCTAGGCGAACTGTTGGTAAACGACCATTTGAGCAAGCCCAAGCAATAGGGTGTGTCTCTCAGTGTGACATAGAACAGGCAATGCGACCCGCGTCTAACTGTAAAAAGAGTTTCTTTTTTGATACCTGGAGGCATCTGGACAATAATATAGCATTCTAAATAAGCTCCAAATGAAGAAAGATCATTTGCATTCAAGAATGCCCTTAACACGTAGAATGTTCTTTACATACTTAAAATAATCGAATTTGCCTGGTCACAGAGTCGCGACTATTATACTGCATAGTGCACAAGTAACTTATATTAACTGACTATTAGATAAAAACCACTCCAGGAAACAGGCAGCACCATAGCCCCGAACTGGGATTGTTTATGAGCTTCCTGCGTTGTCAACAGAGAAGCGAAGCCGCTGTACGTATGTAGGAAGCTCAGATGAACTAAGTTCATCCGGTTGGTGGTCTTTCGGCTTGGCGTAACGCCATTTTCTACGCTATCTAGGCATCTGCACTCGTGCACCTGTTCATACGCTCGCTTATCTATATCGCTTCCGCTCGTTGAAGGTTGGAGTGCAATCTTCTAAAGACGTGCCTAGATGGCTGCAGCCAAAGCAGCAACAGTAGCACCAACAGCAGCAGTCATCCGAATGAAGTCGTTTTGCACCCGATCCCAGCACGCCGTTTCAACGTATCAATTCTGCTTCACTGCTTCCCGACCCGTGTGGGGGGTTCTCAATCAGCCACACCAACTAAAGCCCTCGCCGCCCCGTTACCCCAACTAAAGCCCTAGCCGCCTCCTTACTCCAACTAAAACCTTCGTCCGACGTTGGCCCACGCCCACGCGGGGCCACCTCAGCACAGCACTTCACCGTCACGCGAGTAAAGCAAGCGAAGCAAGCTATGGACAGTCTGCTCGGAGAGACAGGCAGTCGACAAACGAACATAGAGACCCATCATCCAGGACTGCAAGCATCCTGTATCCTGCACCCATCTAGGGCAAACCGAAAGACAGACAGAGAGACATACATTCGCCAGGGGTTATTGCGTGACCGCCAATTTCGAGCCATTTAAACACCAGTAGGTGCGGCAGTACCGGGCATTAGCGAACGCCGTAACATGACGGTAGTAGATGAACTAATGTCATAGATGTTGTTTGTTAAGGAGGTTGTATTCAGTTCGAGATATTCCTCCGTCCCCTTCGGACTTGGAATTGCCACAGGACATATTTGCAACGCATCGATGGCCGATGGACACCTGGACATATCAAGAACACATTCGCCGACAGCCCTTGTAATAATGACAGATCGAATACCACCGACCGAATAATGACCAGGTTCACAAAACCATTTTAGCTAGGGCAGACGTAAGCGTAATTCGAAAAGAACGGAGGCTAGAAGCGACGGCAGCAACAACAACAACAACAGCAACAGCAGCAACGACAACAACAGCAGCAACAGCAGCAACAGCAACAACGATGCCGACAATATTGGAAGGAACATCTGTCACCTTCGCAACTTAAGCGCGCTCAGTTTGGTCGTGCTCCAATACCGCACCGTCATGATGCAGTTCTAGGCAGGCGCCGCCGCCGCGGTTACGACCAGCAGCAGCAATAGCAGCAGCACGAACTCCGCGAGCGTTTGCTGTCCTAAAACGCCGAGCAACCTAAGCAAATCGTTTGCCTGGGCCGCGACGCTGGCTGTTTACAGAGCAGGAGAAGCGGAGGAAAAGCGGAAAGCGCGAGAGAAGTGCGCGAACGAAACGTTTCTGCTGTTGTTTCTGGTGCTGCTTTGCTGCTACTGCTGCTGCTGCTGCAGGTGCGGCCTAGGAAAACAGAACAACGAGTAGGAGGACAACGACCACGAGGGGCTGGCAGATGGAGATGGAACGGCGGACAACTATAGTCGTAAAGGGTGCGGAAGGAAGACCCTCCCTTCCCAGAGAGAGGGAGAAGAAAAAGAGAGAAAAAAAGGGGGTCTGACAAAGGGAGCGAGAGAGTGAGAGAGAGGGGGTAATGAAGGAACGTCAGACAAACCAAGAGTTGGATTACGGGGCAAATAACCGAGCAACAGAACAAGCAAGTGAACGGGAAGGGTAGCGGCGACGGGAGGAAAAGAGATACAGAAAGTAGAACACAAACATTAAGAAGGGAAAGTGGAACAGAGAGAGAGAGAGAGATAGCGACTGAGAGAGTGTTCAAAAATTTAATTACGATTCCACTAACAAATTCGATTGTATTGTTTACTTGGATAGGAACCTTTGGTCAAATCAGACATGTTGGACTGTGCAGGACTACTGCGGCTACCGTCTACGTGTGTGTGCCTGTGGGGGGGGGTCTATCTGTGACTATCAAGGATACGGCAGCCGCTTTCGCTCACAGCGCACAGACTATCGAGCGAATCGGGTCAACCAAACTCATTCGAAGGTGCATTACGATTAACGCAAAGGCCGCGCTGGCTACTCGACTCGGGCTAGGCGGCGCTCTGCACCTGCAGGAATTTCTTTTCCGTGTCGTTTCATAGAAGCCTCTCTGAGGCCTATGCACTCTTTACAAAGGCACTCACATTACTGCTTTTATGATCGAATAAGGATCATTCACCGACCGCTCGTTTACACTGACCGTGGACAGCTATGGTGTACATTATATATATATATATATATATATATATATATATAGGGTCTCCTAAGAACGTTTCGAGAGCGATAGAATGAATTGTAGAGTAAACTCGTTAAAGTAAATATGTTTCCAATGAAACATTCTCTCTCCTGGAAGTCTCTAAGAAGTCTTGCTTTGGCGTGACGCCTATATTACTACAATCCGTGACACTGAATGTTGTTCCTTGGCATAGGAGCACAAATGGTGCACAATTGCGAGACAGACAATCCCATACAGAAACTAAGCGTATAGTCGTGTCCGTGAGAAAATTATCCTTCTGGAAGACAAATGACGTCGACTAGAAAATGCGACATGGTCCTTTAGAGGAGACTTCGCAAGAGTTAAAGCTCTTTTATTAGCTTTCACGCCCAATACCTCAAAATTGTGAGCCTATTTGTAGCTGCACATTGCGACGACGATTTTTATTTCGGTACCAAATCTACGGCAATGCGTGGTTGCAGAGTAATGAAGGTGTTTTGGCCGTCACGTCGAGATTGGATGCATGCATAAATAACCTTCTCCATCAGGCAAATCACTCTAGCTAATTTATGCATGCGCTCAATCCCGACATGCTCGCCAAAAAATCTGATTTTATCTGCAATCACGGCTCGCATCATTGTCATAGATGTGGTATCACAATAATCGTCTTGAATCGCGTATTTGTCTAAACTTGATAGTTTTGAGCGCTGTGAATGGTCGTGAAGTTATAGGTTTGAGGTACTGTGTGTGGACACGATTAAAATAGCTTCATTTTTTATAATACACTTCTCAACGACCTTGCAGCATTTGCTGGTCGGCAGTATGTTCCCCAAAAGATGTTGGCATAGTTTAAGTATTTATTCAAAAGCAAGAACCAGAGGTCGGAGCACAACTATACTACGCTTCTGCATGCCAAGGTAATCCCTGTTTCCAGAATTCTTGCCGTTGTGACGAAAGTCAGTACTCGATGTGTCGTGTTGTTCGTCGTCCAAGTCGGATATTTTGTGTAAGGAAGTGACGACTAATGCTTCTATTGCATGCTGCCTTTGTCTCCTCTATGGCTCGAAGTGATGACACCAACTCTCGTCACCGTTGGCGATCCGCCGCTCCAGAATAGCGCGGTCTCCATTGCACCGAATCAGGTTTACCAGGGTTAGCTTCACTATACCGGAATTTCGGACACACACATTTTCTCCCCGGAGTACGGCCACCATCCACCGATGGATATCGGCCGGTTAAACTCTGCCGCATCAATTGGGCAGGACACACACGCCCATGCCCATGCTTCTCTCTACCGTTATGCGCACGCGTCCTCGCACAACCGCGCCATACACTCATACTTTGCGTGCATCGCTACGTTATCCCGAAGCAGCAAATTCAAATTTCAATCGGTTGGTTATTACGACGTTTCGTACCTTTTTATTTAAACCAATTCTATTTATATATATATATATATATATATATATATATATATATATATATATATATATATATATATATATTAATTAACAATAGCGAAATGTGATGTAATATATATAAATATTTATTAATTATTATACAACCTAGATATAGAAACAGACGCAAAGGAATGCAGCAGTGTTATTATTATTAATCACAGCCCCTTTTGCTCGTGCATCAGGCGGGCCGGCACAAAAACTCATAAGCGTTAAGGGGTTGGTAAACATTGGAAGGCATACCGAGAAGTTCCTAAGTCAGCATCGTCGCCCACTATGTTTGAATAGGAGGATGCCTTGAGGCCGTCAGTTTGCTGGCATTGTTCTAGCAACTTAAGCCGCAAATGCCATGTTCGCACAGGGCGTAGTTTAGGGACGAGGCTCAACCACCACGACCAGCTTGCCGTAAATATTAGTATAAAACTATATATATGTATATATATGTATATATATATATATATATATATATAATATATATAATATATATATATATATATATATACATATATATATATATATATATACATATATATATATATATATATATATATATATATTAGGCAGTTACCCATAGTATAAATGGCGCGTACAATAGTAAGCTGAACCTATATAGTCTATAGCGCGTAATGGAATTTTGCTTTTCGGCGCATTCAGATGCGCGATATCAGGCAATATCGTCTTTGCCGCAGAACCTTCAGACATAATCTTTGGGTTCGTAACAATTGCTCGCTGATTGATTAGCATTCTTGTCATCTTTCGTGCACCTTTCCATACCCTTAGAAAATAATGCGGGTCCTTTTGTGAAATTGTTGATTTTAAATTCAAGATGGTGAACATCCTAGCGTACTATATATATATGAGGGAGTAACTATGACTCTCTTACCGGCCTTGGTCCGCTGGTGCGTGACTGCCACGCGCTGCGGGGACCTTCACTGGCCCACTTGTAAGTTAGTCAGACGGTACAAACTCCCGAAACCGACACTCCCGTGTTTTAAGAACTAACCGGGGGGCAAGGCATACGATAGATTTGGGTGTCAACGAATTCATATTGTCATCCTGTCGTGGCCCATTCGAGGGCTGTTAAGGCTACTGCCAATACGGGGGGCTTGTGCTGCATAGAAGCCCCCCGGGCTGGACGGTTAACGCCCCGAGTGACACTCGGTGGTACCGTCCGGGACGCCTGCTGCCTTGGCTTAATAGGCAAAATGAGTGAGAAGTGGCCACACGAACGCAGACCACCGGTCGAGAGGGCCTTCTGGCCCCGTATTTTACGGGGAACCCCTGCTCTGGAGTGGTCCGACGTCCTTCGGGGGGAAGGTATATTCCGGGGTGTAACGCGGAATCGCGAGGTGAATGCGTCTAATCGGTACGGTGGAGTAGTGTGGTACCCCCATTCCGAACCTCGATAGGGGGGAGGGTGGGGGATCTGCCGGTCTGTCAATTCGGGCTGGTGGGCACTCCCGTTCGGGTCCGCGCGTATTAAATCGCGGTTAAAGGGCGGGAGTGTAAGTATTTCTCTCTTTTGCTATATATGTATACCACATAACTTGATGCAAATATGTTGCTCTTTCATTTTCGGCGCCTTAAAAATCGCCGAACCTCGTTTTCTTCATTTCCATGAACCAATTTTAAATAGTAAACAAAATTTAGCATGTGTGTAACTGATAAGTGGAACTCCCGAGCAAAATAAACCGGAAAACCGTGGTAGTTTTATTTTATTTTTTGCTAACATTTAAAGTACTAGAGCTTCCAATGCGCCTTCGTATATATATATATAGTACGTATATATGTATATATATATATATATATATATATATACATATATATATATATATATATATATATATATATATATATATATATATATATATATATATATGTATATATATATATTTATATATATATATATATATATATATATATATATATGTATATATATTTATATATATATATATATATATATGTATATATATATATATATACAGGGTGTGACCGAAAGAATTTTATAGCAATACATAAAATTGTAGAGCTCGTTAAAACGAATATTTTTTCCAATGGAACATGTGCTCTGAGAAGTCTTGTTTCGGAGTTACAGTGAAATTACTACAATTTGTGACACTGGTGTTTTTGCCCGACATAGGAGCACAAAATGTGCTGTTGCGAGACAACCAGTCTTCCTAGACAGAAACTAAGCACACCGCCGTGTTCGTGATAAAATTCTGCTCCATCTGAAGAATATGCAAAGCCGGTCAGAAGACGCGACATGGTCGCTTAGAAGAAAATTCGCCAAAAATGAAGTTCTTCATTAGCGTTCACGCCAAATACTTTAGAATCATAACCCTACAACCACTCACAGCGCTCAAAGCGGACATATTCAGCCAATGCGCAATTCATGGCGATCATTTTGGTACCAAACGTATGTCAATGCGAGCTGTGGTTGCGAAGTAATTACGATTTTTCGGCGGGATGTCCAGATTGAGTGCATGTAAAATGACTGTGTGGCGACGTTCACTACCGCCGACGTGTCGCGCGACAGCCGCAGCGCGTCATTTTTCATGCACTTAATCTGGACATCCCGCCGAAAAATCGTAATTACTCCGCAACCACAGCTCGCATTGCCATACGTTTGGTACCAAAATGATCGTCATGAAATGCGCATTTGCCGTATATGTTAGCTTTGAACACGTGGGTGGTCGTAGGGTTATGATTCTAAAGTATTTGACGTGAACGCTAATAAAGAACTTTATTTTTGGCGAATTTTCTTCTAAGCGACCATGTCGCGTCTTCTGACCGGCTTTGCATATTCTTCAGATGGAGCAGAATTTTATCACGAACACGGCGGTGTGCTTAGTTTCTGTCTAGGAAGACTGGTTGTCTCGCAACCGCACATTTTGTGCTCCTATGTCGGGCAAAAACACCAGTGTCACAAATTGTAGTAATTTCACTGTAACTCCGAAACAAGACTTCTCAGAGCACATGTTACATTGGAAAAAATATTTGCTTTAACGAGCTCTACAATTTTATGTATCGCTATAAAATTCTTTCGGTCACACCCTGTATATATATATATATATAGAATAGAATAGAAAACGCCTTTATTTACCGAATAAAGGGTAAGAAGGAAAGCTAGGTGGGCAAGGACGCCCCCAAAACCTCCTTGTTGTGCAATTCTCTGGCTACACGCCAGGCGAACATATTATTGACTGTTTCAAGTCTTGGAATACATTTTGGTAAAAACATGATTTGACTTCTGCGATTATTCATTGTCACGTCGAAAAAACGGTTGATAAGATCGGCACTTGAAAGTTGCGATAGTGCTCGCGTGTCGTTATTCTTCAGTAAAAACGAGAGCGACGGAAGGTTTACAGCATTCGGGTCAATATCACATCTTTTACAGAGCCTTTTTAGAAATCTTCTCTGAATACCTTCAAGCATGCCTATGTGCTTGCACAAGTATGGGCTCCAGACAGGTGAACAATATAAAAGTTTGGATAGCACAATTGCTTTATACAGACGAATATACACATTTGGGTCCTTGATAATAAAGCAACGGATAATATATATATATGTATATATATATATATATATATATATATATATATATATATATATACATATATGTATATATATATACATATATACGTACTATATATATATATACGAAGGCGCATTGGAAGCTCTAGTACTTTAAATGTTAGCAAAAAATAAAATAAAACTACCACGGTTTTCCGGTTTACTTTGCTCGGGAGTTCCACTTATCAGTTACACACATGCTAAATTTTGTTTACTATTTAAAATTGGTTCATGGAAATGAAGAAAACGAGGTTCGGCGATTTTTAAGGCGCCAAAAATGAAGGAGCAACATATTTGCATCAAGTTATGTGTTAAAAATCATACCATATGTTCTTCAGTGGTGGAAATGTTACGAACTGCTTATAATGATCAAGCAGTGTCCTGAAACACCGTGTATACGTGTTACTGGCTACTTGAAATTCGTGATAGAGTACTTAACACTTGCCGAATTACTATCAGGGAAGAAATCCGAGGAATTTGAGGCATCTTGCGAATCTTTTGTAACAATATTGATATCTTATGCATCAGACTACTGGCAGCGAAGTTTCCAAAAATGTCGAACTTTTAGCAACTGGACGTTTGTCGGGAAATGTCCAAATTAAACTTCAGGCGGTAGAAAAAGTTGCTTCAGAAAATAATCACAGGAGACGAATCTTAGGTATATGGTTGCACCCTCGAGACTTAAGCCCAATCATCCTAGTGGTGCTCCCAAGAAAAGAGTGACTCAAAGAAACTCAGAGAAAGCCGATTCTTACCAACATTAAGGTTCTTTTGACTGTTTTTTTGACTGGAAGGGAATCATATTTTACGTATTTTTACCACCTGATTCTATCATTAAGGAATACTATCGCAAAATTTAAAGAAGGTTGCGCGAGCACGTCCGACGCAAGAGGCCTAAACTCTAGGCAAACAACTCTTGGATCCTCCATCAGGACAATACGCTATAATAAAGAAAAAATAAATTTTTCATTTCCACAGCTTCCCTATTCGTCGGGCCTGGCTCCGTGTGACTGCTTTCGGTCCTCACAAACAGAAAATATTTGAAGATATAACGTTTCGAGACTATAAAAGAGATAAAACATTTCGCAGGGGCAACTCGATTCTGAAAGGCACGTTTACAAGATGCCAAAAGTGAGAAATAAGATGCATTGCAGGGAGCGAGCTTTTTAAAAAGAACAAAAACACTTTGGAGTATTAAATAAAAATATAAAAATATGTATATATTTTATTTAACACTTTTCAATATATATGTATATATATATATATATATATATATATATATATATATATATATATATATTATAACATCTGAATCACCATTTTCCGCATTGCGACGCGACGGGTCCTCTGCAAACGTGTCGTATGCAGAGCATTAGAACTGGTTAGTAATGTACAATGAAGTTAATGCGGACTCTGCCTTTTATGCGGTTTGCCATCAGCTCTACTACAAATACGATTCGCCTCAAATTTGTATTCTATCCTGGTCTTCGAAGTCTAGGCGCGACGTCAACAACTTCTATACTTGGCACCGAAAAGTACGCTCGTACAAAAAATAAAACCTGCCTATTGCAATGCTCTCTAGAGATACGGTAAGGCGCTTCGACTCGCGCGGAACCCCTTTTGCAATGGCAGGTTAATGACAATGGCAGGATAATCCTTTCCAACTTTGGAAGCTCAGTGGTGAGCCCTATGGCAAAGGAACTTCCAACGCTATACTACCATCAGCGCTTGATCTTGATTGCGAACAGCAGCTCCAGAATCCGCAGAGTAATGCCGATGCTGCTATTTCATATGTCTCAGAGAACCATTGGCGTACAGCAGGTCACACTTGGGGACAAAATACAACTTGCATTGTCTCAATTGGTTGGGCTTAAGTCTGCCTGCGATCCTGAAATTTAAGGTTTAAGATTGACCGTCGCATTACCACGTTTGTAAGACGCTTCGTCTTTAAACAAAACTAGCAGACAGTCCCTTGTCTATCGCCTGTCGTCGATTCAGGGCTCTCTTCTTCGAGAGAATTGATTATTCGCGTCGGTGGCGGAGTTCGCGAGAGACCTTATGCAACAGCTTAAAACCAAGATGCGTTACGAGAAATGTGTAAATGTAAATATGTGAAAATATACGAATTAGTGCTCATATGTTTATATGTCTTCAAAACAATTAAGTAAGTGTGTGAGCTCTCTCTGTGTGTTGTGAAAAATGGTGAAACCGCAGCTTCGTCAATAAACCAAACATTGTGTACTATTACTTATTCTTACTGCTACACTGTAAATCGGCAAGAACGTATTTTATCACGATTGCATTGAACGGGCATGTGTCGCATGTCGAGATAGTCGAGCAGGAGTCATCATATATATATATATATATATGTATATAGATATATATAGATATATATATACAAATGTTACACTCGATGCGAACACGGTTAACCTCTCAATATAGCATCTTCTAGACTACTTTTTTTCTGTTTGTCTCTAATTCCAAAACAGAAAACTAACGAGTCGAAACGAGTTAGCCAATTATGGCCGATCGAGAGGAGTCTGCAATATGCGTGCGTGTGTGTGTGTATAGCACTCGTCTGTGAAGCCACGTCATCTAACAAGGTCGTCGACAATCGATTGGCCGCCGCCGCCGACGCCGCTGCTGCCGCCTCCGCCGCCGCCCAATTGGAGGCGGCACGCGGAGAGTTTTCCATGCGCAGCAGCGGTAGAACGAGAGACGTCGCTGTCCCTGTTGCTTATTTTTTTCCTCCTGCTGTCTGGTGAATAGCCGGCAGGGCCTCCAGCCACATCCAGCCAAGCAGTACCGAACGACGACGCAAGCAAGGTGTTCTCTCTGCGGATGTGAACCGCGTTTTTCAATTTCCGGACCGGGCGCACGACAACGGCGGGGGTGGCGGGGGCGTCGGGGGTGCGGGGTAGCTAGGGTAATGATAGCAGCTTCTGCTGCTGCTGCAGCTGCACCAACCGCGACAGGTTGGTTCGGGTCGCGGCGGGGGGGGGGGGGGGCTTTTATTAATTCTGCTGCTTACCGCCGTAACAACACGAGACATACGTGCAGACAGACAGGCGGATAGATAGATAGATAGATAGATTAATAAATAGATAGATAGATAGATATACAGACAGATGTGCAGGCAGCCACTCGAGAACGCACGATCAAGAATCACGGCATGCTGATAGTGTTTTTGAACTAGGCTGCGCTAACCTGTTGTGTGTCTGTGTGTGTGTGTATGTGTGTGTGTCGCCGTACAAAAATACCTGTACTCCCCCGGGGAGCACGGTCCGCTTCGTTCTTAAATCTTCAACTTGGGGAGGCTCTCGAGGGGCAGCTAACGAGCAAGCTGTGCAAATGGAAGTATCGGCGGATGATGAATTGATGGTTTTCAATGATGAAGCGAACGAGCGAATAAACGATTTTATAACAAAAATTAACAGCCATTATGGTACAGGGACCGAACAGGGGCGGGGGGGGGGGGGAGGGAGGAGCGCTTAAATTCAAAAAAATGTAATACTAACTAAAATTTAAGTGTTACCAACTGAAATTCTCAGAAATAGTAGTCTGCGGCGCCCGTCGGTGCCTTATCGGTGCTTCGCGTCTGATCGTCGCCGCATCGCGTTTCGTCGTTCATGCAAGCTAGGCTGCATAATTGGCAGACGTTCACACATATACCTGTACGTATGCGAAACTACGTGTGTCCAGTACAATAGACGAACACGCTCTGTGCGTACAAGTAAACGTATGCATTTGAAAGCAATTAATGTGTGGTATCAAACTCATTTAATCGCAGCGATTTCTTTAGCGCGCAAAAGGTGGTATACCTTTTTCGCTCTAGACGAGTGATAGCGACACCAACTCCGGTTCACGGACTGCAACTGTAGAGATGGTTCGCCTAAGGTCCACACCCTATTTTCTTTAGAATATATATATATATATATATATATATATATACTCAGCTGTACATGTATGTGGGCAAGAGCAACTGCCTATGTTGACGTGAACTTAGTATGATGACGTCGCATGCTTCAGAATGAAGCCTGCATTGCATTGCGTGGCCTAGAGCATGTAATAACACATACTATGTAAATAAATTCCAAAATACTGTTGTTGTTGAGTTTTGGCTTTCATGTTGTCACTACATCGCTGAAGATCCTTGGATGGATGAACAATTTACCAGCAACATGACTAAATTCATCACGCCCATTGTAATGTCTGCTGTGAGGACAGTTGTTGTTGCGGTGGTAGTGGTGCTCTCGATGTCGTAATTGTCTCCACTAAAGACGAAAAATCCGTAAGCTTTGCTTTTTCGTCTGTCTTGTACGATATATTTGGCCGTATCTGCTTGCCGCAGATCCGCAGATCCAATTGCATTAACGGCGCTAGGTAGCAACAATTTGGACGGCGACACCCACATGTCAACACACCGGTTTTATCGCCGTCGCTCCCACCACCAGGACTGTCTGTCCAACCGAAGCCAGTCGGTGAGGCCAGCCCTAATAACTGCTTTTCTGGTGCTCCGTCTGTCTGTTCGTCTATCTTTCCCTGCGGGTTCTCTTTTCCGACCTCTATTGAATTTTAACCACTGTCAACGCTTCGATCATCCACGATACGTTCAGCAAGTGAACGAGTAGGCTGCCCACCGCTGTGGCGATGTTGGTTGTCCAAGGTTTCGTCCAAGGCGCCGATGGCACCACCTCAGCTCGAAACATTATTATCTACGACCATCCGTCCGAGGTTTCGGATGCTCCTCGCCTCTTATCGGGCGCCGCCTTTATAACTACCCTTGTGGACCGCCGGCTGTGGCCGAGCCACGAGAGCAAGCGACCGAAGCCTAGGGCTGCTTTTACGTAACAGGCGGCTAGCCAATCGTCCCGAAAAGATCACTCATGTCACTTGCTGGGGTGGTCGGTCAAACGAGATGCGCTGAGACGTGAGCCAATTCTCTCGAATGATTGTCCGGTTGTCAGCAATGAAAACGGGAGCACTCCCTGTCGTCGCACCCCGTATAATATCTGGTATTATCGTTGCCATTCTACATTGCCTGTAACGGCGGTTTGTCCGGAAACCCCCACAAAAACAGCCCTCGCCCACATGAAAACGTCTAATTTGATTTACATACCTGTCAGAGTACAGCAATAAACATTTACTTTATAACTACATCTCTGCAACTATTTGGACGTGTGTATAAATATATATATATATATATATATATATATATATATATATATATATATATATATATATATATATATATATATATATATGTTTGGTGGCTGCCTCGATGCATGCTACGTCGGATAATGTCCAGCGCCTGCTCCCGCCGGCGGCTCAGGCAATGTTCGAGGCGGCTCGTGAACATATAGCGACTGGACTTCAAGCTTCATCGCCCGGTCCCTATAGACTAGCCAGCCAGAGGGCCTGGGCCGAGAAGGCTCACGAAGCTTCGCTTAGTTCGCTGCTTGAAGAATGTAGGGATGACCAGGACAAGGCACGCCTTTTAGCTGTCGCTCGCCCAGAAGCAAGCGACTGGTTGCATGCACTACCCGCTGACTCACTGGGTACCCGCCTTGATGACCAATCCACCCGGATATGTGTTGGCCTTAGATTGAGGGCTGATTTGGTTGAGCCACACAGATGCTCTTGTGGCGAGCCCGTTGGGCGACTCGCCAGACACGGCCTGTCTTGCGCTCACGCAGCGGGCCGGCGCCCAAGACACACTGCCCTCAATGAAATGCTTGCAAGATCGCTGCGGAGGGCGGGGATTCCGTGCGTCCTGGAACCACCTGGGCTTTCAAGAGACGACGGTAAGCGCCCCGACGGTATGACTTTGATACCCTTCTATAAGGGTCGTTCCCTGGTGTGGGATGCGACGGTGACCGACTCTCTGACCCCTTCCCTTGTCGGTCCCGGCGCGTCCCGCCCGGGGACTGCCGTTACGCGAGCTGAGACCTCAAAGATGAGAAAGTATGCGGACCTAAGTCGGGCGCACCACTTTTCGCCATTCGCGTTCGAGACGATGGGTGGCCCTGGGCCCCTCACGGTAACATTGATCTCTCGGGTTGGCGACGCATTACGGCTGGCGACAATGGACAAGAGGGCGCACGCCTTCTTCTCCCAGCGACTGTCCCTGGAGATCCAAAGAGGTAACGCGACCTCAGTGCTCGGAACTATGAGAGACTGGATGGACCCGGACCTTCGTGCCAGGGGGCGGACAGGACTTCCTCACGGGCATGAGCGATAGAGCGACTACGGCGCGCAGAAGGAGCAACTAGGTCGACGAGCAGCAACGCCGTGAAGCATTTCATATCTTCTTCTAAATTATAATGAAATAAATCTGATAAGTGCATATATGTTTATTTACATATATATATATATATATATATATATATATATATGTATGTATATTTATATATACATGCCTGTGTCTGCAGAAAGTGCCGTCGTTTTGTTAAGTGTGTTCAAATAGACAAACACTTACGGAGCTACGTAGTCCAGAGTGCGCGACACTCTGCGAACAACCCGACTACCGCAGTCAACTTTAGAACGTGTGAAAAACATGGCATTTTTACAATCTGCAATCATATTTGTTTGTTGTTGTCTCCGTTTGTAAACATTTGTCCGTGTCGTGTGAGTGTATGTGTTGGGCCGCTAGTTTCGCCGCTACGACAAATACAAACTTTGAACACTGTTTTGTTACTGCTTTGTGAAGAGCTTCGATTTTGAAGCACCGAATTGTCCGTTTTAATGGCGATACCTCGAGGCGTTTCGAGAAGGGCCGTACCGCTTTACCGGACAGCAAAAACGAGGAGACGTCATGTGATGCGATATTTTCTTTTGATTATTAATCACCTTTGTTAGGTATATAGTCAAATATTATTATAAATCATGAAAACACGGTCACTGAGCCAGCCTGGCCAGTGACCGTCAACTCTGGACCACTCTCCCGCATGATATCTCCCACAAGCTCTTGTGGGAGACGTCATGTGTTTGCCTAATTGACACGCTGCAGCACAAGGCGAGTGAGCACAAAGAGAGTGTGCTCCTGTGCTTGTACCGGCTTGCTGTGGCCTATTCGATCGTGGTCCGATGATCGCAGCCGATTTACTGTCCGCATCTACGTAGTAAGGAGTATTAACAATAACAGATAATCAATATCAACTGGAACACGCCGCTGCATCGTCGTGCATCGAGAACCAAATTAAACGCAACAGCTTGCATTTATATTGCTGCCGCAGCACCACTGCATTCGGCATTCAGCTTCGGCAAGTCAGTATATCGGTTAGGACTTGCGCGTAGAACGCACCGGACTCTCAGGCCGGACTGTCTGGGCCTGACCTAATCTGACCACAGGGTGCGCCACGCTATACAAAATAGCCGCTGGCCAAAGGCCCAAACTCACGCTACTGAGCAGGCCAGCGCGGCGGTGACCTTGAAGTATATGAGTTCCTCTCCATAGTTCACAATTCCTATGAAATCCCAGATAGTGTCCCCACAGTTCATCATGCAGTTTTCATGACTGCGCCTGGCAATACGACGTGAATCGACATTGATGACGACGCACTGTCGCTGATCGAACCGGGATGAACAGGGATAGTAATTTGCGTTCGTATGCCTTATAAGCAATATGTGAGCAAGCGTATATGGATGGCTTTGTCTCCTGCCGCCCCCTGAAGAGATCGCGGCCTGACGATGGATTAGAGCTGAAAGCAGTCATAGTGAAGGGATTACCGCGCGTCGATGGCCCTGCCCTCGTCCAGGCACCATGGTTAGCACAGAGCAAAGGCTTGACGCTGATGGAGTTTGTCTCTCGTCGCATTTTACGACTACGATTGCCACCAAATGATTTTACATGTTAATGTTTAGTGTCTACCCTAGATAAACTGAAGCAGCTGTAAATATATATGCCTATATAAAAAAATATAGAAATATATATTTATATATATATATATATATTAATTTTGTTCGATCTTAACTTAACGCTTAAGATAGCTTCTTATTTATGTTTTATTGATACACCGGCCTTTTCTGCAATACAGTTGTGAAAGGAGCGTTCTTTGCTTTAGACGACCTTCTTTGTCTCTAAATGCAACTGACAAACGCCTAAGTACGTCGTCATAACCACTTTCTACCCTTTGAGAGCAAAAAAGAGAGAGCACTTGAATTTAATTTAACTACAACCGGCCCTATTTAAGATCAAGCGGGCAGCACATAACCACGCACCATACTTCTTGGTTGCAGCATAAACTGAAGAAATTTCAATTTCTTCCATTCTACAATCGTAGTCCAGTGCGCAACATCTCTCTAGGAAAAAGGATTATGAATTATTTTATCTCCTAGTAGCTAACCTAGCCTTTTGAATTTATCGAACGGCTAACCTTTTTTAAAAGTGCAACTGCATTGAATTGTCGCACCAGCAACTGAAGCTTTGTGTTTCCGGCAGCTGCCGGCGCTGCCCGTCGCTTGGAAATTTTGTGGAGACATTGCGTGAACACTGGTCCCAGGACACCTCCGGTCTCATCTGCCAACGGCGTAAAATTGTCGATAGCCCCGATAGCTTAGACTGGATTTCCACGCTAGGGTGTGCCACAACCAATAATAAAGAGAGTTACAGAGTGTGACGGAGCTGTTCCACGCCGGAGCCCTGTTGCCCTCAAAAGTTCCCCGGGCTAATCCGTTAGAGCGGAGCCCGTCGTCTCGCCCGTTACCAGATCGGCTCGCGAATGCATGGTATTCTCACTAAGCGCTGAGCCCGGGCGAAAGAGACGTTAAAGGCTGCGTGGTCCCGGCCTTGGCTACCGCTTCGAGTGCACAAGAGACCGTGCCGTTCAAGCCTGTGCAAAACCACACGCATGAGAAACGCCATGGGTAGGGTGCCACAGGTCTTAAAGCGACGCACGCGTGCTACACATGTGTATGCAACACTCGTAATCAACCAGCTGTTGTACTGCACTCCCGGGTAGGAGTTCTATCAAAAAAATGTCAGCCGACTTAAAAATGTGCTAAAGCATTTTTCTTCATTCACCCAAGGTGCTTTATAAATACAACCGAAACATGGCCTTATCTGCCATGTATCGGTTGTATTTCGGGTGTATAAGCCTGCAGACAAAATTACTCTGTAGAGTAGTCTTATATCCATTGGATTGGGCCAACACTGGCTGGCATTGTTACACTTTGGTAGCAAAGCCTAGAAACAGAAAAGAGGATATAGAAGACAGTAGTGGAATGAATATATTTGATGCGACTACTAACATAGGATATGTGAAACTAACTTTATTATCAGAATATATTAAGCTCTGTTAGAAATGTGTTAGAAACTATTTCTTTTGCTGTTGTTCCAAAACCGCCTGTCCGAGTTTACAGTGACATTTCGCCAGAGTATGTATGCCATAATCAGCAAGCTAAATTCATGCAGACAATGCGCCGAAAACGCTAGGTCTCTCTGAAGCCAGGGCAATAAATTGTCTGCTCACATCGTTATTGTCTGTTTGCATAACTAACAGTCGAAACGCAAAGAACGTGCCGTTCGACAAAGCTGTGTGAAAAAGAGTGAGACTCTCACGTGGCTCGTGGTTCTCATGTACCTTTTAACCAATGCGTATTCATACTCATCATTTCTAACCTGCTCCTAGACGCGTTTGTGTACGTCCCGGACTGGACGACGACGTGTTTCCCGTCGCTCCTTTCTTGTATGATTAATCTGAAGAACCTATTATTCTTATGTGCAAGCATGCGCTTGCAAACAATGGAACACGACGCGTATTATACAGGAAATATATACAGGATCAATGCAGTCGCACAACGTGCTTGCGCGTAATTCTGCTCTGCGCTCGTGAGCAGGAAGACTGCTGTTTTTTTTTTGTTGTTATTGTTGCTCTGTCCGAGAACTGTTCAGAGCGCTGTGAGCGAGCGTAGCGTGCTTAGTCAGACGTGTACTACTTATCTTATTGGATATGAACCAAATGCCGGCACACCGATGATCGTTTACAACGATGAGCAGCGGTGCTGTACAAATCGAACCACGCACGCTGACGTGAATGCACGCATCTGTCTGTGCGCCAAGAGTACAAGATTGAATAGGAAAGATGGCTGGCTGGCTGGCTGGCTGCTTAAAGAGATGCAGAGAAGCCGATACCCGATCTAAGACGGTTTCCAGAGCAACCATCGTCGTCGTCGTCGTTTGAGATTTAAAATCCTACCCCCCTCCGGCGGGCCCATGGAAGCCGATGAAAGCGACAAAGATGATGCCTAATACAATCAAGGCAATCGTAATCTCATTTGTGCGATACAAGCCAGAGACAGTGGGGGGAGGGAAAAGAGATAGGAGATGGAGAGAGAAGGAGACGAGCGGGCGGTGGAGGTGATAAAGCGAGGAATTTCAAAGGCTAGACTCATCTACCGAACTCCTCCTTTGGTGTTTTGGGAGCGTGTTTTAGCAGATCGTCATAGACGCGAAGACAGCAACCGCCACAGTAGCAACAACTGCAGCATTTACCGCTACTTGCATCAATCTCTGTAATCGTCGACCATCTAGGAGCCGCCCGCCACGCACGAGAGGATGGATGGGGGGGGGGGGGGGTGAGATCTGGGATTTGTTGCCGTGGCTGAGCTTCCGCCACCCTCCTGCTTCCTTCGCGCCCGCCCGCCCGCCTGCCGCCCCGGACGACTTGAGCAGCTCCACCTCAAGCCAAACGGGGGCACGACACGGAAGTCGTCAAGTCATCGAGTTCCGTTGTCGTGGGAAGATGACTCTGTTGGCAGATCACACACTGTTCGTGTCCTATGTGTGTCCGCGATCGGAACATGGCGGAACACAAATGTGATCGCATCCTTCGTTCCAGTCTGCTCGCTAGCAGTAGGAGCTACTTGCTGTGCTAACCTAGTATCATGCTAGCAGTCAGCCGACAGATCGAAGTCAGTCAGAGCTGGTGGTCTGGCGATTCGCCACGTTCGGCGACCCTATCGGCGGCACCGCCAACAGACGCTTCGAAGGCCTGCTAGCCAGACATCCAGAGAAATGAATGGAAAATAATAAAAAAAACTGAAAAAGAAGAAGAGAGAGGGTGGTGAGGAATCAACAGCGGGAGATCGTAAGCCGTGCGTTCCGAAGTCGAGTGACAAGAGACCACAACCGAGCTGTTGTTGCTGAAGACGGGATGTGCAGGACGTGCATGTGCCTGTTTTTTTGTTTAATTCACAGGGCCTTGCCTTCGACATGAACTCAGCGAGCTCTTGGTCGCGTAGTGGTTCTCAGTGAATGGCCGGACAGGCTTCTTATATCAACATCATAATTTGTTTCACTTCACTGAGTGCATACACAGGCCAGCTGTATGTTTTCTTCGGCGTCGTACTGGCTACCGCAGTTCTGCAGGTGAGGTAATGCAATAAAAGGCACATCGCGTAACCGCCAGCAATGACAACAACAACAACAACAACCGCCACAACCGCCAAAGCAAAGTAACAGCCAGACAGTAATTAGTAGATTAATGAGAAGGATAAATAATGTGATAATACGCTACGGTAAAGAAACACGGCTAACATTTTCTGCAAGTTCTGCTTGCATTACTGTCGACGCGCGTGTCCGTCGCGGAAGAAAGAACAAGTTGAATAGGGACGCTCATTAGGCATCCCAATAGTGGAGCACGCAGAGACTCGGCTGTGATACTGGTATAAACAACAAGCACAAAGGGGAGCTACTGCTTGTATACTAGACGTGAGCATTCGTTTGAACAGGTTGAACACAATGAGCACGAAGAAACGTACGCTTTTAGTTACGAAAAAATTGAGAAGGGAAAAGTGAAATAGAGAGGGAGAAAATAAAGGAAAACAGAAAAATAATAGCTAGTTTACCGACCGGAACACTGAACGACTGCAGAGTTGGCTGTTTGGCAAAAACAGACTGCGCCTTGGGCCGAAATTTTGCACTTAATAGGCAGCTGTAGGTTGCCTTGTAGATCACTTTTGCGAGTTGCCTCTCGACAATTCCTGCTAAATAACCGTTGTGACCAAATGCAGAAGAAACGTGTAGACCGACCACCGATCTAAAGTTAATTTAGCTTAATACAACATAAACAGTTGTTAGTTACTAAAAAAATCATGTATCATAATTTTAATTTATGAATTAGTTATTTGACCCACGCGATTATATATATATATATATATATATATATATATATATACCGACGGCGGATATCTATATATATATATATATATATATATATATATGCAGGGTCATTCGTATCAAAATGAACTTCTTTCGAGGTTTGATAGAACTCAGCACGAAAATAATTTTTCTTTATGGAGGGAGGACGCGGAAACGTTTTGTATAGGAGTGAGGATGAAATTTATAAAAGTCGTTATTCTGCCTTATTTTCTTCTACATAGCTGTACAAAATCTATGTTTGCGGGAGAACCAGTCAACGCATGAAGGAACCAATTACACCGGCGTGTTCGAAGGAAAATTCTACACAGCACTTTACTAGCTTGCGTAGCAAAAAGCAAATAACTAAATCGAGGAAAGTCATATGTTGTTAAAAAGTCGATATGTTGTTATGTTTTACGTTGACGTTGCTTGTGAAAAATCGTACAATTTTTCCATTACGACCATAAATGTGTGTTCAAAATACCAGTCTCGCGCAATAGCAAATGCCCACCATTTTCGTACCAAAGTGATGGTGCTGCCTTACGTAGTTGTCAAGTAACTAAGCTTTTTCGATAGCCATATCAAAAGCAAAGGCATGCATACTTGCATAGGGTGTATGAGAAAGTTAGGTACATATTTTGAGGTTTGGTAGAACTTGGCAAGAGAATAATTTTTCCTAGTGGAAGGAGGGAAACGTCATGGTAACATTTTACGGTTCTGAACGTGAAAACTTGCACGTAAAACATAACAACTATGACTGTCGAAAAAGCTTAGTTACTCGACAACTACGTAACGCAGCACCATCACTTTGGTACGAAAATGGTAGGCATTACATTTGCTATTGCGTGAACGTGGTCTTTTGAACGTACATTTTAGGTTGTAATGGAAAATTTGTGGAGAGAGGCTCTCTATCAGCTGTTGGGTGCGGTCGCGTTTGGCTTAGCTCCGTAAAACTTGGTCGAAGAGTGCAGGAACCTGAGGCCTGTAACAGGCTGACCAATTGCACTCGACAGCCTTAGTGGTAGGGAGTTCAACGCGATTAGTAATTACTGCAAAGGTACTGTGACAAACTTGACTTTTGTTTTTTTTTTTTGTTTCCCAAACAAGAAGTGTACGTGTTCGAGGTGTTCGAAATTCGAACGTCGCCTATCGATCGAGCAGTAACTCTAGCCGATCGGTAGTACAGACTGGCGCGGCTTCCTGCATGTGTATATGCATTAAGCCTACTGTGTATATGTATATAGCTTACTGTGTACATAAATAACTGTGTATATAAACCATCATATAATTATTGACACTGTACATAACAACCACGGCAAGCCGCCGCGAACAGTGATCGAACGCCTGTGGAAGCGCTGTCCTCCACAGGGAGTGGATAGCAGAGTGGTTGCGTCGGCGAGTACAGTACCGGTCTAAGCAAGACCGGTCTGAGTTCAATCCCCAGCAGTGTCTTTTTTTTTTTTTTTTTTTTTAATTTAAACATCTGACTTGTATTGGGTTTAAAATATAATTCGACATCGTATAATAAAGTTAAAAGAAAAAAAAAAAAAAAAATAAAATAATAATAATAAATAAACCAAATAAATAAATAGAGAAGAAAATAGAGAAAAAAGGGGAAGGAAAAAATATACACATATATGGACCCGTTCAGGGGTCCAGGCGAGTCCCCTGATGAAGACTCTTCTGAACGGGGACAGCAGACGGAGGCAGCCGAAATTAAGGCCGACAAGATAGCAGAGGCTGAATCTGCCACGGACCTGGATGCTGACTCGGATCGCGATATCGAGGGCGACGATGACTACAGAGATGCGGCAAGCGCAAGAGGACAACGAAAGAGACTGATGGCAACCACGCCAGAAGACCCGAAGGAGGCTGAAAGCAGCCGAGCCCGCACGACCAGCAGGACCAAGGCTGCGAGGAAGTCTTCCGATGAAAAGGAGCCCTCTCCAAACAAGGAGGACAGAGCTCTAGAAGACCTGGAGGCAGTTACAGAACACCTCAAGGCACTAAAAGATAAGCATAAAACCACCCAGGTGGATATTAAGGCCGCTATCACACGCTTAGATAAGGCGGTATGGGAACTGAAGAAATCCAAAAAGGAAACGGGGGAGGAGAAAGCAATTCTCCAGAAGCAAGCCGACGAGAATGCCGCACGTACGCAAGACCTCACAAAGGTAGCTGAGAGCTGGAAGGAAAAAGCTGCGGCTCTCACCTTAGAGTTGCAGAGACTAGCCGCCCAGAAAGAGGCACGGCCCTCATCGAGCACCCCACCCGCGGCAGAGCTACGATGCAAAGCCTGTCAGGAAAAGCTAGAAAAGGAACAGATCGACATGGTCAAGACGAAACACCTCGAGGAGCAGATGGCAGAAACGGCAACACCCGAAGGTCTAATAAACCTCATCAAGGAGGAGTGGCCGCTGTCTATGTACAAGACCACTGGTCTTACTACGGACAACATCACTACCTTACGTGAAATCAGGGTAATGCTTATTACGAAAGGCTCCGAAAAGGACAAGTCTCTGCTCAAGAAACTTACAGGGCAATTCCCGATGGCGGAAAAAGCGGCCTCTCTACGGGCAGGAGGAGTCGCAATCCTCAGAAATAGCGCCCAGCTCGAGCTAGAAAACCCAGATGAACCCGAACCTGAGGAGGAGCAGGATGCTGAGGCGTCTGCTACGTCGACTAGCATACTAGTGGTGGGCGCTGTCGGCCTAGAGGAAACGCCACTTGGCTTCCTAGCAGCTCTTCACAAGACGCTAGAAAAAGGACACAACATTGGCTCTCAAAACCCAATGGCTTTGTACATTTCTCCACAATGGGGAGGACCCACCATAAGAAATGCAGTAGAAGCATGCTGTAGGAAGATAGGGTGTAAAGTCGACATCACCCGAGAAGGACGTGTGCCGCGCCAACACGATGTCGAGGCAACTTCGCGGAAAGAGCAGAAGGAATATATTTCTGTTAGGATCAGACCTGCTGCAGGCTCTTCGTCAGAAGACATGATTGAAAAAATGCGCCCACTAGTCAACACGGCGAATACCGGGGTAAAAATAGGGACGGTCATTACTAATAAGGGAGGGGACATCATCCTAAGAGTTGAAGAAAAAAGCCCAGGCAGCAGCACAACGTTTGCAGAGGTCCTCAGACAAAAGACGGGCGGAGAGGTCGACACTAGGCAGTACAGCGGCCCTACAGCAACTGTTGTCCTTCGGGGAATCAGCCCGTTACTTACGGCGCTTTCTATAGAACATGACATTCGAAAGATACTGAAGCTCCAAGAGTCTACCAAGATTCGCACGGAAGCTCCCAGGGCTACTAAGAACAGAGGCAGTTGGCAGTGCTTGGTCACTTTACCAAGGACTGAAGCCCGCAGAATCCTACTGAAGAAGATCGTGACCGTCGGAGGAAGCAGTTGTAGAGTCGAGGAATGGATAACCCTGCCCACGTGCTACAACTGCCATGAAATCGGGCACACGGCCTTTGCATGTAAAAACAAGAAGGCAGATAAGCAGAAATGCTACCGCTGTGGGCAGGAGGACCATCTAGCCCGTGACTGTAAGGCGGTACTTCCTAAATGCTACGTAGGCAACGACGAGGGCCACAGAGCTAGATCTACAGCATGCCCCAAATATCTCCAACTTCTTAAAACTAAGATGCAGGAGCGCCAAACTGTGAGGCAAGCTAGCAGGGACAAGACAGGGCATGCAGAGCCAAATAAGAAGAACGAGGAGCCTACGACCGAACAACAGGCTTTTGCCACTGGCTCAAAAAGACCCAACGAATGGAGGACACAAGGGCCCAAGGGCGCGGCTAGAATATCTGCCCAGCGCGACTCTTCCGCACAAAAATGATTAGTGAAATTAGCATAATTCAGGCCAACTGCAATAGAAGCAGGCCGGCGCATGATATGATAGAAGAAATAGCATGGAGAAGAAAAACTGATGTGATGGCCCTTAGCGAACCCAACAGAAAGAAAACCAAAGAATCAGAGACTTGGGACAAAGACCCTATGCTAGACACAGCGATCATAACTCAACAGAATTTGCAAGTGCTTGAGAGAGGACACGGAAATGGGTTTTGCTGGATCGAAGTAAAAGAAGTCGGCAGAATATATTCGGCCTACATCAGCCCCAACTGCTTGCACGAAGATTTCGAGCGTTTCCTAGATGACCTCGCAGAATCGATACGCGACACGAAAACCGGAAATGGAGTGCTAATAACCGGGGATTTTAACTCAGCGTCAGAAGTCTGGGGATCACCTCGAGCCGATAAAAGGGGCAGAACTCTACTAAAATGGGCAGCATCACTCGATCTTCAAGTATTAAACGACGGAAAAGAAGCTACTTTCCACCGCCACGGCAGCGAGTCTTACGTGGATATTACGTTCTGTAACGACATCCTCGCGCCAAAAGCTATAAGCTGGAAGGTTCTAGTGGACGAGGAAAACCTGAGCGACCATTTCTGCATTGAGACTCGACTGAGAATTCAAAACTTTCGATCAGTTCCTCCCCTTAAGAAGCGATTCAGACTCACAAACGAGTCAAGGTTCAAGAAAGAACTCGGGAGGAAAATAAAAGCCCTATCCAGCCCCCACATCACTGCAGAAGATCTACAAGCACTCCTTGTAGAGGTGTGCAAGACTACGTGTACCAACAGCGCTCACCCCAGGCGAGGGAACGTCTCGCCTAAATATTGGTGGACGCAGGAGATCGCAGACAAACGAAAAGAGTGCTGCAAAGCGAGGCGTGCTCTCAAACTGAAACAACGAGACGCAGACGCACGCAATCAAGAATTGCAAGAGTATAGAAGAAGCCGGGCCTTACTTAAGCAAGCCATAGCCGACAGCAAGACTAGCGGCCATAGAAAGCTCCTCAACGAGGTCGAGGACGATCCCTGGGGAAAACCTTACAAGATAGTCAGGGGTAATAAAAAAAAGACCCCTGTTTTCCTGGACGAACAGCAAACCAAGACGGTACTAACTAAGCTGTTCCCGACCCACGCACCTTTCGAAAGGGCAATTTATGAGAACATTCCCGGGCTGGAAGGTGAGGCCGACTTTCCGTCTATTCAACCACACGAGGTTCTACGCGCAGCTCACAGGCAAAAGACCGGAAAAGCCCCCGGACCAGACGGGGTTCCCCCTGAGGCAGTGAAACTTCTCTTTACAGAGCACCCTGAGATAGTTGCTGACTCTTTCAATGTCCTACTCAAAAGCGGCATTTTTCCGCTATCCTGGAAGCGTGCTGAAGTCGTCCTCATTCCCAAGGGAAACGGGGGATACCGACCGATATGCCTGCTGAGTGCGCTGGCAAAAGGATACGAGGCCATAATTGAAGAAAGACTGAGGCTCTTCGCAGAGGAACACGGCCTGCTTTCGGACACACAATACGGCTTCCGCAAGAACCGGTCAGTCCTAACTGCAATACAACGCGTTGCAAGTAGGGCGGATTCGTTACGAAGTTCCACTATACAGACACGGCAGCTCCTCCTAGTCGCTCTCCTAGACGTTAAGAACGCCTTTAACAGTCTGCCATGGAAAACAATTCTGGACACACTGATACGAAAAAAAGTCCCCTCGTATCTGGTAAATGTAATTTCTAGCTACCTTAAAGCACGAACAGTTGTCAACGGCCAGGTCAGCTTCCAAATGACAGCCGGGGTCCCGCAGGGGTCTATACTTGGCCCACTTCTCTGGAATCTGGCTTACGACGACGTCCTCCGTCTGACAGGCCTGCCCAAAGGAGTGGACACAGTAGCCTATGCCGACGACCTGGCGATAGTCGTGCAGGCTAAAACTGCCGACGAACTTGAACTAAATATGAATAAAGCTGTTTACCTAACGTCAGAGTGGATGAGCGCAGCGGGACTCAGACTTGCCCCTGAAAAGAGCGAAGCAATACTCCTCACAGGGAGAAAGAGGATCCGTCCGCTCACTATACAGCTTGACGGCGAGGATATTAAAATTGTAAAAGAAGTCCGCTATCTCGGGGTCACACTGGATACTGCGATGAATGGCCTCAGCCACATAAAAAAGGCCACGACAAAAGCAGCCAAGGCAGTGTGTGCTATAGCCAAGATTCTGCCGAACATCCATGGCCCCCGGGCCCGCACAAGGGCACTGCTAATGACGGTCGCGGAATCAATTGCATTATTTGGAGCGCCAGTTTGGGTGAGAGCAGCTCTCAAGACGAAGAAAGCGAAACAGATTCTACGGAGGACCCAGAGGGTGGCAGCCCTGAGGGTAATCCAGGGGTACCGCACAGTCAGCACAAATGCTGCTCTGGTGCTGGCAGGGTCGATCCCCTGGGATCTTAAGGCACTCGAAAGGAAGCGACTATGGGAATTAGGTTCCCCTACCCAAACGGAAAAAGACTGTGAGAGAAACAACACAATTAAGACATGGCAGGATGAGTGGGACGCCATCCCCCCCGGGGGTCCTGGAGGATCCCTGCGCGTACTGCTGCCAGATATCAAGGCATGGATAGAAAGGCCTGGGGGAGACCTCACCTATCACCTCACCCAAATCCTCACAGGACACGGAAACTTCAACTCGTTTTTGTCCCGAATTGGAAAGGCTTTGTCGCCGATATGCGTATTTTGCCAAGAGGCACATGAGGACACTCCAGGTCACACACTGCTACAGTGCTCGGCCTGGGAGGCTGCGCGGTTAAGGGCAAGCAGACTCGTCCGAGGGAAATGGGCCAGGGAGGGAGACCCACACCACGAGGTCAGCGACCCACCTCGGTCCAGCTTAATAAAGTTTACAGAATACATTGTCTCCAGTGAGCAGGCCTGGAAACTGGGAGCAGCGACGGCAAAAGAAGTCCTCCATGAGAAACATGAAAAGTGCAAAGAAAGACAGGCACAACTGCGGCTTCAACCTGGAAGCATCCATGGAGAAGTGCAGCTCGAAGAAAACGGGCTTGCCGGTGTTAGACAAGTGCTGGATCCTCTGGGCGACCCCAGCCAATTGATCTGAAAGGGCGCTCGCCACTTCTCCTGATAGTCCATAGTACTGTTTTTATGAAGATCTGGGCTATCGGTGAGTGAAGCTTAAGGGGGGAGGTGCGTTTAGTGGGTATGGGTCTCAACGGAGTAACATCCAACCGTTGGGGTCGAGTCCCACACTGCTAGAGATAGAGACTCGTAGCGATAGTGCGTAACTGCATTTAATACCTCCTCCACAAAAAAAAAAAAAAAAAAAAGGAAAATTTGTACGATTTTTCATGAAAAAGCGTTAACTTAACATATCGACTTTTTATGACTTTCCTAAATCTGGTAATTCGCTCTTTGCTACACAGGCTAGTGAAGTATCTTACGTTGTGTGTATACCTTCGAACATGTCGGTATAATCAGCTCCTTCATGCGTTGACTGGTTCCCCGCAAACGTAGATTTCGCACAACTATGTTGCAGAAAAAAGGCAAAAAAAACACTTTTATAACATTTACTATCTCTCTCTTCTAAACAAGACGTTTCCGCGCCCTCCCTCCGTAGGGAAAAATTATTTTCTTGCCGAGTTCTATCAAAGCTCGAAAAAAGTACATTTTGATACGAATGACCCTGTATATATACATATATATATATATATATATATATATATATATATATAGATTAACATATTCCAGAGGAAACTACAACACAACCAAACAACAAAATAACAAGTGCAATAACGCTCGCCCACTAAAACTTAAGTAAAAAATGGCACAGCACAACGTAAGTAAGAGGCCTAATATCATTTAAGCAGGCAAATTGTATCGTCAAAGTAGACGAAATTCACCGAACGAACAAGCAAGCGGTGGCAAGACGTCCGTTTCGTCACAAGCGTAGATACGCTGTCAGTAGAGAGGACAAGAGATGTCGAATGATCGGTTTCCTGGATACGTTTGATTGTATATGTCAGAGCTGCGATTTGAGTGGCAGGGGGACTCGCCAGCAGGAATCTTCCCCACCCCGACAATTTGGGCCGTATCCTATAGTATCAACCGTTGCTGGGAGCCTGTAGATGTAGTCCTCGGTCTAAAGGAGGCAAGGGTTTTTCAAGCAACGGTCGGTAGATTTTTGCTCTCTTCGCTGCGCTTCGTTCATAGGTAGGTTCGGTAGTCTTAAGCCTATTTGATATCAACAGCTACACTAGGTTTGACCTGTTTCCTATATCTTTGGTCCTTTCCGACGGCTCTACGCACAGGGTGGTATGAAGAAGTCCAGCCTGCATGTGAGGTTTTATCTCCGGCCGAAACCTCCCAGTCTCTGCTTCTGTGTGTTCTCCCCTCGGTACGACCGTAGTAGCCATTTTTCCAAGGTTCGTCAGGAGGGGGTTACGGCACTCTTATCGCACCATCACACGGTAAGTGTGCCATTGCTTTGTCTCAACCTCTATTTTTTGGGCTTTCTTCAGCAGAGAAGTGTAGCAGCAGGACAACGCCTAAGCAGACTCACATTTTCAGAAGAAGGAAAGGCTCAAGAGGTCTTTATTCCATGCATGATATATATATATAAAAAAAATTATATATATATATATATATATATATATATTATATATATATATTTATAAATATATATATATATATATTTATATATATATATATATTTATATATATATATATATATTTATATATAAATATATATATATTTAAAAAATATATATATATATATATTTATATATAAATATATATATATATATATATATATATATATATATATATATATATATATATATATATATATGTTGCATTTATATGATGAGAGCCGTATCTGTCGCCGTCGTTGAGTACCTTTGTTTGGAATCCATTCATTTGCGCGGGCAACCAGCGTCAGCGGCATTCAGTTCGTGCGTTCAAACCCAACGGACACTACCGTACGATCTCAGTCGTACGACAACCACTCCTCCGTCGTCATCGCAGAAATAAAGACTACACAGTCGAGCCGTCAGAGAGACGGTAGCTAACTAGTAAGGCAAAGTACTTGTGTCTTCTTCTCTTGGTGTAGAATAGTACGGTAATTCGGGGCAACAGTGACATAGACGAGAGCTTACGGTTGACAAGATATTCAACAATATATATATATATATATATATATATATATATATATATATATACATATATATATATATATATATATATATATATATATATTTGGAGAGAGACAACTTATCCATGATTCGAGCAGAATTAATACTCTATCTTTAGTGTTCCAAAACTAGCCATCGTATGTGCAGACGACGCTTACCAAAAGAGAACTGTGTCTGTGATGACGGTGATGTCGGGGTGATGAATAGTACATAGAGAAGCGTGCAACCGAGGCAAAACGCGCATGCGTGCATATGTTGCACACGGTTTACAGCTGGATTGAGACATGGCCCACAATTTGGTGGAACGCTGTTCGGGACGCTCCTGGCGCTCCTTGCTCGCTAAGTTCATACATTGGAGTCTATGCAGTCGTTACGCAAGCATACCGATTGTACGTACAAATCTCCTGCCTACTACCGCCACCACCACCACCGCCGCCACCCTGTGATTACGCAAGACGAACTACACCGACGACGTAGCTCCGGGACGACCTGGTTACATGCAGCTCTCGAAATCACTGCCACCGCGCAGTGGTCCCTGCTTTTTTTTCTCTGACGGTGCCGTTCGCATCCGCCGTTCACATTCCACTCCGTTCACACTGCTCTAACCCATCTGCCGAGGTGGGTGGACTGCATTGTCTTCTTGGTACGTCTTGGTACATCTCCGCGCGATGGTACATCTCTTACTATGGGCTCGTAGCACGGAGAGCAAAAGAGCGTGGGAATAGGCACACTGTTAATTGAATGGAAACGATTGTGGTATCTAAAGCAGCACAGCAAGGAAGCTCTCTGCTTGGAAGTTTTTCTCTCAGATCAGCATTCGTTGAACTAGTGACAAAAAACATATAAAATAAAAACAAAATTAAAAATACGATATTACGAGATCAGACACAGACTAAAGTCGATACGGTTGCTTGTGTGTGCTCTCCATTGTATGCCCACGTAGGATCCTTTTGGATTTCAGTTGCTTGCAGGACTGCTTCCAGCAATACCAGTAGCAGCCATTTAACGTCGTGCACATTGCTGACGTTGCTGTCTTTGTTATCCCTTAGTCCTATCTCTTACTACTTCTTCCGCTACTGTCGTTCGGGGGTTGAGGCGGCATGTAAGAATACGTACGTACGCATGTCTATATGTATGTTTACACATTGTCGACAAGAATGTCGGGCAGCCATATTTTAGTTACTCTTTGGCGCATTACTTAAATGGGTGTCGGAATTCGCGGTTTGTTCTGGGCTTACTTCTCCGCCTCTCGCCGGTCTCTTACTCAGTTCACAAAATTAGCTTTGCTTGCTTGCCACAAGAAAATAAAAACACCAAGCGAAAAGGAAGCTTCCGTTTTTCTTGTTCGAACCGCAACGCCTTATCAGTCGTCAAATTGAGGTCAGCGGCGTTCAACGGCCAAGTATTCAATAGCAGAATAGTTTTCCACCGCTGCTATATAACCCACAAGATAATCTTGTAGAAATAGGCGTGACGTACTACCTGTCGAGGCTATGTTCGGCGCGTCAATCATCGATCATCGCGTTCTGAAATTGCTGCATTAAATAGTACCTGACTTGTCCTGTTTCGGCAAGATTTGTTGTAATAGTAAACACTCATAGATTTTTTTTGTACAAACAAGAAGTTATCGTAGACTGTTTTTTACAGTTCATTCTGAGCATGTTCCCTGTTTCTGAAATCTTTAGTCTGTCCAGGAGGGAGGGGAAGACGTCGAGTAAGTCCGAGAGCAACAAATATTAGTAGTGGTGGTACTAATACCTGGCTGGCTCTTCAATGTCTATTGTTTTCAACACACGGACTTTATATATATATATTTATATATATATATATATATATATATATATATATATATATATATATCTAAATATATATATATATATATATGCATTTGATTGGCCTGTAAACGTCTATTTCTGCCCGGCTTTCAAAATCTTAGCTTAAACTATTGAAGTTCAATAGTTCTACACTTTTGCACTCAAACACCTACTCCTAGCGAGAGTGTTGGCAGGCCATTGCAGCCTGTGGGCAACGTCCACGTGCTGGCCTCAGCAGTAGCCGTGGTAATAATGATGGAAGTAGCCGCCTCCTGGTGGCTTTAGTAGCAGCAGCAGCACCAGTAAGGTGGTGGAAATACTCGAAGTTAGATTAAAAATGATTTAAGACTGACAGCGCACTCACTATGAGCGACGACGAAAACGAGCGGCGTGCGAGACAGAATACGGGGCAGTTTTCGTCGACGTCAGGTTTTCGTTTCATCGACAACCGTCAGCCGCGTCCGACACAGACTGTCTCTTTTCCTTTTTCCTCTTTTTTCACTCTCGTCTTCCTTCGGGCACCCTATTCCTTGACCCTTATTACCCCCCCCCCCCTTTCTTCCTTCCCCCCCACTCTCTCTCTCTATCTGGATCTCTCATTCGTTCGCTGCATATTCATCCTTCGTATTTCTTCGATTTCTCTGTTTGCCCCAATGAAGCGTTGAACTGTCTGTCATTCGCTGGCGCTTTAGTAGATGGACGCGTAGCTAGTCTGACGGCCCAACT
This sequence comes from Dermanyssus gallinae, assembly GCA_003439945.1. NCBI lineage: Eukaryota > Metazoa > Arthropoda > Arachnida > Mesostigmata > Dermanyssidae > Dermanyssus > Dermanyssus gallinae. Next base: position 276,664 of record QVRM01006149.1, read on the forward strand.
TCTCTCTAACCTCTCTGCCGTCCTGTGCTGCCCTTGAGAAAGGAATGGAGGGCGGAGGGGGGCCCAAGGCCGAATGGGGGAGGGGTACCGAGTGGGGTCGTCGTTACGTTCAGGCGCGTCACCGTTGAAAGCTAATGAAGAAGTAGATTTTCGCAGCAGCAGCAGCAGCCGCAGCGCAATGGACGAACGAGAGGACGGAAGCAGTCTCGACGACGGATTACCTGGCTGGCTGGACGTCCGACCGACCGACCAAGCTGAGGTCCAACTAAGCCAGCAGCAGTAGTAGTCCTAGACAACTAGCACAGCTACGACTTGATTTGACGCACCTAATTCCCTCAAACGAAGGCCGCCAGCCAGCGGCGAAACGAAATTTGACGTCGCTGCCGCTGACGTCCGCACGGCAAGCATTGCGACTTCGATGTCGGCGATGAAGCCAGCAGGGCCAGCAGCAGCAACGACAACAACAACAACATCGGCGACGACGACGACGACGAGTACAGCTACATAGGAGGAGAACTGAATGAACGTCGCTTTCTCTCCGTCGTTCGCCCGCCCTCGAATAGGGGCAGGCCGCCAAGATGCAGCGGGCCGTCGTACAATGACGACCGACGACTGTGTCCTCGTGTCCAACAGCCCAATAAGTTGACAGCATCAATGGCAGTCCTTGTGAGTGACTTAATGATGTAGTCGAAACGACACCAAGAAAGAAGCCCATGGCTTTCTTTATTTCTTTATATGTGCGACACCAGCTGGCTTAGAAGAGAGAGCACAGACAGGTAAATCTGTTTTAATCTACTACTTTAGTCGCCACTGCTGTGTGGCCTTATTTGATTTGAAACGCACAAAGAAGCATATATATATATATATATACATATATAGCCATATCGAAAGCGAAGGCATGCATATTTCCATAGGGCGTATGAGAAAGTTAGGTACATATTTTGAGGTTTGGTAGTACTCAACAAGAGAATACATTTTCCTAGTGGAAGGAGGGGGCGGAAACGTCTTGGCAAATGTTTACGGTTCTGAACGTGAAAACTTGCACGTAAAACATAACAACTATGACTGTCGAAAAAGCTTAGTGACTTGACAAATACGTAACGCAGCATCATCACCTTGATACGAAAATTATGGGCATTAAATTTCCTATTGCGTGAGAGTGGTCTTTCGGACGTACATTTTTGGTCGCAATGGAAAAATTTTACGATTTTTCATGAAAATGCGTTAACGTAAAATATCGACTTTTCATGACTTTCCTTAATCTGGGTATTAGTTTTTTGCTACGCAAGCTAGTGAAGTGTCTTCCGTTGTGCAGAATTTTCCTCCGAACACGCCGGTGTAATCGGTTCCTTCATGCGTTGACTGGTTCTCCCGCAAACAGAGATTTCGCACAACTATGTAGGAAAAAAGGTAGAAAAACTACTTTTATAAACTTCACTCTCTCTCCTAAACAAGAAGTTTCCACGTCTTCCCTCCATAGGGAAAACTTATTTTCTTGCCGAGTTCTATCAAACCTCGAAATGCGTGCACAACAATCTGAATGACCCTGTATAGTTTTATACGAAAAATAAATGATTATTATTTAGTTTTGCCAAAAAAATAACATCGTTATCTTCAAAAGAGTTCAGGCAGGTTCCATATGCCTCCGAACAGTCGTCGTTTGTCTTATCAAACAAACTTCATATGCATATGTGCCGGTGGTGCTCTAGATGACACCATCGTTACAGCCTTCTGCCTAAGGCCATCGTTGATCGTAAACTCAGTGACCAGATAAGCTCGCAAAAACACCAGGCCTGAAACACGAAAAACCCTGCGGCACAAATCTCAATCTGACGCTGACGAACAGATCACCTCCAACGAGCGTCTGAACGACCCACTCGAGCGTTTCCGAACGACGGCACAGCGGCTGGCTTACCTACTACATGCATTCAGCCTAGACGATATGGGCCAGACATAACGATAGCCACTCATCGTCGCGCTGGTGCAACTAGTAACACCATCATCTGTGGATGTGGAGTTATGAGACTGTTTCTTCGAGTGCGCCGAACACTGCATAGAACAGCGCAAACTTTACAAAGGTCGGGAGAGAGAGAGAGAGAGAGAGAGAGAGAGGTGGCGGTAAGAATTTGCCTGAAGGGAACAAGCTAGCTCTCTTCATCTGCTTAACGACCAGTCACCGCAGCAAACAGAAGCAGCTTCGACGAGTATGCGGCCGGCAGCATGAATAGTCTGTGGAATCTATTCGCGCTGCTGGCATGCAGCTGTCCGATGCCTCTGCTTTTGTGCCTCCTTCAGCCTTAGTGAAGACTGTTCCGGTTCTCAATACAAAAAAAAACACGTATAGAAATACAGTAGATATGATAGAGTGAAAGTAGATAGGTAAAGACGAGAGGGAAAGGTCGAGATACGGAGAGGGGCACGTCTAGAAAAGGGTACTGAGTTGAAAGAAAGAGACAGAACATTCCATGCACTTGGGCTCGTGCAGTTGCAGTTGTTTCCATGTATTAGTAGTATCATGAATACTCCCATAACTAGAATTAGTACCATCGTTATCAAGATTGATCCACTTGTTCCTATTCCTGTTGTCGTTGTCGTATCGGCGTCGTCGTCGTCGTCGCTATGAACGTTGTTTAGGTGTTTCGGTTTGGCGTGAGTGTATATTGTCGCATTTTGCTAAGGCAGCATATCATCAAAAACTAGTCCATAGAAGCCTCAGTAGCTCATCTGCGGTGGATGTTGCTATGTAGTGCTATTATCGTTGTTGTTGTTGCTGTTGTTGTTGTTGCTGCTGTTAACAAGGGTGATCGTGCTGCAATTCGTGTTGCAGCACTACAGCATCGACAGTAACGTTAACGATATAGACTCGGCGTGTATCGTTCCTTTGGAATTCGAAATGTGTTTTTCGCTCGACGATCTCGATAACTAGCAACCGGTTTTAGACCGCCAGAGATGATGAGGTAGGTGCAGTGCTAGTTGGAGTTCGACGGGCTACTGTAACCTTAGTAGAGTATTACCGTGTGTTTTCTGTTTGTTCATATGTGTGTGTTTCTGCCTCAGTTTGTGTCTACCTCTGAGGCCCGCTTCTGGCCCGCTAACTAACCTGCTCACCTTACTGTGACGCAATCCAATCATTACGTTGTTACTTTTTACTGGTTATTTCGTTGTTGGTTTCACGTAATGATTGGTGTGCGGCACGTGTGTGCTTGCGAGCACAGATAGCCATTCTTCTATGGCTATGTATACGCGGTTTATATATATATATATTTATATATATATATATATATATATATATATATATATATATATATATATATATATATATAGTGTATAGAGCCGACGACGCTCGCAACTACTAGAAGGTATCCTATACATCTAGCGGGAGCCCTGCTCCGAGAGTGGTGTCTGCTGATGACGTCTTCTGCCTCGCGATGGATCTAGACGCTGCTTACAGAGCTGTCACCGACGGACGGATCTAGGACGGAACTCACACATTTTGTGTTCACATGTTCTTGCACCGACACCTTCCGATCGACAACTACGAACTAAACGAACCGTCTAATAGAAAGGGGGGCGGGTTGATCGAGATCGAGAGACACGAGAGACACAGTTTCATTCGCAGGAGTCTCAATAGGCGCCATATAGCACTGGTCAAACACTAGGAGTCTTACCAACCGTGCGCGCACTTTGCAGACAATGGCCGCGGTTACAACAGTGAGAATAAATGTGGGCGGCAAGGTAGCACTCGCGATTCAAAGAAAATATTCATCTGACCTATACAACCAACCGCTTGACGTATTGATGATGAGGTAGCTCACCTCGGCTTCTATAGCAGTGCATTGCGTCGCCGCGTCTTCGTCACATGCGAGTTTTGTCACTAACAAACAAAAGAAAAAGGCGATTACTCGCCGACAGGTGAAGGTTGAGATCGCAAGAGTTTTGGCAGACGGACGGATCGAATTGTCAATCTGCCACCATGAGTCTGCTTCAGTGTTGCCTCGGGTTAATCCTAACAGAGGCATAATTACGGCAGTTAGCTAACCAAACGAGGTCAATTCAATCTAACTAGTCGTTTATGAAAACAGGTACTCCGAATCTCAGAATCTATGGGTAGACTAACCCGACAGAAAAGCGTTTGAACCGCTTGCTTACACGGGCCATTGTGACGCATTCAAATCTGCACCTAACGTTAGCCTGGCTTGTATCGGCCAAAGTTCCGGATGAACGCCACAAATACGTCCTTACCGTTTCTGTCGTTCTGGCCTCTCCAAAAAGAGCGAGACAGTCAACCACATATTTAAATCGCTGAACATACTTGAATCGCATACTTTAACCTTTTACCTACCTATCATAATTCAAAATGTTACAAAAGGCTTATAATAGGCACATGGCCTATTTACACGTCCGCCATGTAAACCCATGATCGGTGGCCATCCGCCATGTAAACCCATGATCGGTGGCCATCCGCCATGTAAACCCATGATCGGTGGCCATCCGCCATGTAAGCGTAATGTCGACGTTCATCATTGGTGCGTTTCAATGGCAAGTCACAACCGGAAAAAAACACTAATAGGACTCAGAAGGTCTTAGTAAATAAAATGAACAGACAAACGGGGTTATCTTAGCGGAAGAAGCTTCGGTAAGTCAACAATAACACATAGATAGCATCATCGTCTCAACTGACGCTGACTGAAAAACAGATACATTTAGCACACAAGGCCATTGTTTGTAGTAGTGGTGGTGATGATGGTGGCGGTGGCATCAGCAAAAGACTCGTTCTATCTCCGCCAGTGTGGCAAATCTGTGTGTGTGTGTGTGGCGACTGTATAAACTTTGCCATCCCCCCATCATTGTCGTCTCCGTACAGGCAATGTCACAGGCTAGATGAAGCGACTCGACAAGAACCGGCCGTTAGCTCATTAGTGTAGTCTTTCAACGTTTCAAGGTGGTGTCATACATTTCCCTGCATGCCTTGCGCTCCTGTCCCCAGGGAGAGCCAAGCCTTGGGCTTTACTCTGCGCCTGCCGCCATCGCTTGCCGAAACACGTAGACTAACTCGACGTTTCCATGTAATTAATGGAACGATGTTGCATTCAATCCGACGGACAGGGCGGATGTCCTTAGCGTGGACGGCCACGCCCTGCACAAGAGCGCGTTCACTTCCTCTCTCTCTCTCTCTCTCTCTCTCTCTCTCTCTCTCTCTATCTATCTCGTTCTATCTATCTATTTATCCATCTCTCTCTCTCTCTCTCTCTCTCTCTCTCTCTCTATATATATATATATATATATATATATAAATATATTAATCTACGTAAGCTATCTGATCGCTGTGTTTCGACAACTGTCGCAAGCTCATGGCTGTGTTTGTCCCAAACCGACGGCGCGACATTATTTTCTACTATATGCTTTGCAAATATTCCTCCCCTCTGAGCCTCTCTAGCCGTCCTCCTCCGAGGCCATACCAAACAGTGGAATAACCCTCCATCATGCCGCCGAAATTTGCTGCTGAAGTTTGCGTAATCACAGTCGTACCCAAACGTACTAGGTGTTTTTATAGAGCCGTTTTCTCTAGGCGGCAATTTTTTTTAACTTTAGCAACTACTCATTGAGCTCAAAATTTCCACAATTATACATTTTTAACCACTGTAACAATTAAGGGCATTCTGCAGAAAGGCCTGTCGCCCGTGTCTAAGTTTTTTATTTCCTAAAAAACAGTTTACATGGTTATTAGTTTGAGACGCTATTTGCTTTGTACTGATCAGCGGTAGGTAAACAGATATGTTAGACTTAAGACTTGAGTGCCTATGAATATTGTGACTAAGAATTAATGATTATATATATATATATATATATATATATATATTCCCTAGCCTTAGTAGTATCCCGTACAGTGAAGAGTGAGAGTTCCAAATCAAATTCACTAGCGGAGAGCGTCATCGTTATTGACGTTTGCGTGTAAGTATTCGAGTCGTTTTGCCCACAGACATTGGCCTGAGAAAATCACGTTCGACAAACATGTCGACGACACAACAACCGCACTCAAACATTGGGCAGTGTACGGCTCTTTTGCCGAACTGTCAGCGAGGATTTAGTGAGCAAGGGTATTTCCTCACAAGAGTAAGGGAAGGGAAAAATCGACTTCGATCGTTTGCTGAAAATGAAGTCTCATTCCTGGGGAGTACTTCGAAGCTTTAGCCCACGTCCTACTTGCTACCAGACCGACCATTTAAGCCAACGAGTCGGTAATTCCGTAGCCGTTTCAGAATATTCAGGGCGTTTCTTCTTCCTCTTATGGTCCTGCCTCTCTTCACTGATACGCCCGTTAAAGTATTACGTTGAAACGCGACCATTTATTTGGGTAGATCTAACAAACGCTGTTGCTGTGCGCGACTAACAAACGCGAGCCACATACGTTGACGGCTGCTCGTGTTGTTTGCTCGTCTAACCTACCCTACTTACTATATTAATGTCTGCAACGTGGCGACCTTCGATGGCGGCGACCTTCCGGTGATGTCTATGATCACTCACTATCTATGATCTATCCTTCACTCAGTCACTCACTCACTCATATTGTTCTATAGAGCTTGTTATTTATCGCTTAATAGCAGATATTGCTGTGTTATCGCCGGGTCATTTACCGCCTGTCTGTCTGGCTGGCCCGGTCCGTCCCCCAAGCATCCCGGTTGGTGATTCCAAGTGAGCGCGTCAAGCGCGCCCAACCGATCTATGTGAGTCGACTTTACGTCTCTCACTTCTCTCGCCGCGCAGCTTACCTCACCACAAATCCTCACACAGCACCCGGCTGTCACTGGGGCTTCATCACAAGTCGTCCCCGCCCGCCCGCTCACCGCTCGTCGTTAGTCGACTAGCAGAGCACCCGCCGAGCTCCGGGTGGGCCCTTTTTATTTAGTTCCGCTCCTCGCTCCGCGGCGCCGGTGGACTTACTTATCACAACGTCACTATACACTAGCTAGCTAGGTAGCTGGGCCGAGCCGAAAATCCTCTGTCGGTCGTAATCCAGCGAAGCCGCACTTCACCGCCACTCTAAATCCACCCTTCGCCCCCCCCCCCTCCGAGTCTAAAGTGTGGGGTTGGTTGAAACAATTGAACACTTTGAACAAGCAACATCTTCTTTTCTTGAGATCACTTTCTTTTCAACTTTGCAGCATGTCGTCTCCAATTTGACTGCTTACTTTACATATGTGTGCACTTACATATGTGTGTGTATGTATGTATGTAAACCAATATACATATACAAAACGTAAAACAGAATTTGGCTGACTGAACAGGGAGAGTTTTCAGCCAATGCTTGAATAGTCTTAGCCTGTATATCTACATTACTTTTCTCGGTAAGTATGGCATAGCCATTCATTAAATTCTCATGTTGAATTTATGTGAGCTTTTTCCAGCTGGCAAAGGGTCAATCCGGCTCAGCAGATCTGACTGATAAAGCTGGAACTCGATCCTCCAATAGCTAAATTGTGGTTTGTGGTTGTTATTGCACAGATCAATGTCGAGTACGCCAATTCCCTTACAAACTAGGAGTTATACCGCAAGCCTAAGGATCGTGTCAATGGCATGGTTGCACTAGACTCAGACAAGTGGACACGCGACACATACTATAGGTCAATGCCATTGACAGTAAATTTTGCTACGACCCATAATTTACAAATCGCCAAACGTTCATTTAAAAGAAGCACGGCAGTGTGTACTAGCAACCTAATGCCACTCTTAGTTGCCTTTCCCTGTCCAGAGCGACTGGGTACTTTTAGTGTCTTTTAGTTGGCTCGTTTCAGGTAAGTAATGCCTTTAGCCCGAACACTGACATTCTGAAACAAATGTGTAACGGCAATGGTCAAAACAATTGTATCCTAACTTAAGCATGTCCTACGGTAGGTTGCCATCCTTCCTCACAATATTTGGCTCAAAGGGTGACCAATGCGCGATTCCACAACACGTTTATCGGTTTACGTGACGCACTTCACCTTCGCCTCAGCTCATTCGACAGCTAGCAGCATGCTTAACGTGCGTTGTAGTGCGTGCGCCCGTGAAGATATCTAATTTTCTACAATTGCAAAGGGCTACAATTTATGCAGTTTATGTTCAAGCCCGTTCAGTGTGCTTCTACTGGTGCTTCATTTGTTGACGCTTTTATTTACAGTGTTTCATCAGCTACTATACGCGAATTCAAACGTTGCACTGACTATGAGCCGAGCCATGACAAGCTTTGGCAAACCGTTCACGAGCGCGAGGGGCCAGCGTTGTCGACGGCAATCCAGTGGATAATCCTCAATAGAAGTATCTGCGAGATACTGTAATCCGATGCAGTTAGTAAAGCGGCCTTATTTGCTCTCTAGATCACGGGTTGGAGCAACGGCATGGAACCGGCTTGCCCCAGGCGTTTTCTGATAACTCCTGCAGCTACAGCTAAACCCCGCCGAAGGCTACTGGCTTCAGCCAAGAGCGATAATGCTCTTACGCTGTGTTTATATGCAGGCATTCAGCACTTATCCGGTCAGCTTGTGCTGTGATCCCGCATTACGCAAGCAGCTAGGAACCCACTAATATATAGGGTGGCAACAGGTTTTGTCAACCGCCACCCTTTACGTAAGTGAAAAGATAGATACACAACACCAAAACAGAGTAACGGGCAGATATCACAGCGAAGCAAACAAAACCATCTCGACAGAGTCAACTGCTTAAAGTGAGTTTCTACCGTTACCATGGCACGGGTCACTTGCACAAAACCTCTCGCGGCATCCCCTCAGACCGTTACAGAATGGTCCACTGCATGTCGCCAAAAAAAGGTCGACGCAAAGATTCGCAGAGATAAGGTTTTCCCCTAAAGTTCTGATTTCTGAACACGAATCCAGAACTCCAAGGCACCAGGAAAACACGCATGGTAGCTGACGACGTTTGACGTTTGTAAGTTGTACGCTGTACGAATTATATACACGGTTAAAACCGTTATAGGGAGAGATCGTTCGTGCTGCTGGTGAATGGTTGCCGGTCTGCGAGATCGACGAGCTGTCTGCGAAACGCCAACCAGAAAGGCTTGAGGAGCGGAGCTTGTCACGCGTTGACAGCGTCAAGCTGACGCCTGCAAAACAAAACTTGGTCTATCCGTCTGCTTCGCTTCGTCAGCCGCCGCCGCCCCCGCCACCATGGGCGCAGACATTAGAGTCCCGACAAAGACCGCTGAGATCGGGACGAACTAAATCGCTTAGCTGCTGCTGTTGCTGCTGCAGCTCGGATGACTGGAAGAAGGGGTCGAAGAAAACGAAGGGGTGGGGGTGCGCGTTCATACAAAACAAGCGCTTAGCATACTTTCGGCGTGGCTGACAGAACTGCCGTGGTATTGCGGGACTGTTGTTCAGCGTCGACTCTTTGAACCCCTTGAACGAACTTCTAGCCGACCGTAGATGCTGATGCTGAACGGTCGGTTCTGCTCTTCATACTCTTGCCTGATTCGTCAGCTAGGCCGAAGCAGGTCTGCAGTCTGTGTTTATGGTGACTTGAAAGCTACGACACGCTCGCTGGCTGGCCCTCTACGCGGCCCTCTTCGAAGCGCGCTCGTTTCAAAAAGGGCCGCAGCGTGAGACTAGATAAATATATATATATATATATATATATATATATATATATATATACACGAACCGTCTTAATTACTAGAAAGTTAAAAGTGTCTCATATATAGATATATATATATATATATATATATATACGGCGCACTAGCAAAATACAAAAACCTGTGGCTTCTAGTAGAATCCTTTTATTTTGTTATTAGCAACGCCTATAACGTTGAGCTTGGCCGCGCTGTATTTAGCAACGCTTAGTGCGCCTGCTTATCTCAGTATCTGCCGTTTGCTTCAAGAACCGCTTTAAAGCGAGCCTAAAACTGCACGCAGGCTCGTTGCATCGTGTTCTGGGTGACATTTTTAAATGCTAACAACACACAGTAGTGAAGCGGTTATGTGTGAAGACTCGCTAGAGCCTCGCTCAGCTACGCCTTTTTTTTGTTTCGTCAGACAACACTTATCGAACTTTTTGTATCTTCGAAAAACAAAGTGCAAATTCTTCTTTGCAATTCGACGCATCGTGCAAGAGTTTTACGCATACAAGATTAGCGTGTTTCCGCAGCGAAGTTCCGGAATCATCCGAAAACAGCTCATTAGCACGTCTCACAATCTCGTAAGTTCCCACCGGTCTCGGCTGGTCGTGAATTTTCCTGAGTGCACTTCCAGAAGCTTTTTCGGGCGTTTGTGTGTCGTTGTACTTCTTGACAATGGCATACACAGCCCTTATCGGCGGTTAAGTATTTTCAATCCACTAATTAACAGCTCAACTAGTCAAGTCTTTGTCTCTAACTCTCAGCACTGTTTTTATCGCTTTGATATCGTAAGCCCTAATATCTGTGCTTCCTATATTCACTCGTGACTCTCCTCACTAGAAAGCCCAGTTCAAGCACCCTACACAACTCGTAGAGAAGGCAATATAATTTATTTTTTTTAATATTTGCGCTGAGCGTGCTCTTTTAACACGGCCGTGAATGCTTGTTCCACTCTAGACACACACACGTGTAACTGCTCGCAGCAACGTTACTGCATTTCGCCGTATAAAGAGCGCACTTTCTAGAGCGCTTTTTAATATCGAATCAAATAACTTAAGATGTTATTGTTTCACTTTTCCTAAGCGTAGAACTTTCTTCTTTTAGAACTTATCCAGCCAATCTCTATATATGACGGACAGCCAAGTTGGCACACACAATAAAAACGGTGACGCAATAACTCGATGGGCATTGTTCGTAAAACCACCAGACTCGAGGCTATCTGCGCATTGTACACCTACGTACTTAGAGTGATGTTTGCCTACCCATCCAAAGCACACAGCGAAGCACAGTCAGTGCGTATTAATTCCAGCCGTGAGTATAATGCCCCATTACAAGTACACAAGTACATACAATGATATGTATACATTTGCAATGTATATGAGGGGATAATGGTTCTTAGATACTGTTTTAGCGAGATATAGCGAATAAGAAAATGTGCAATGGCGCCTCTCTAGGATCTTCTCGCCGTCTATTCGCACACATTCGAGTAGAGCGGGACGCTCCCTGTCAAACAGCATGGCAGTGAAAGGTTTAAAATGACCTACACGCACTGAGGTCTCAGAGGAGCTCAGACAAACTCTGAAGATTAAAAGGCTACCTACCTGTCCACGCCGGCTTCGTAGGCTCAAGGGGCGCATTCAAGGTCACTTCAAAAAATGTTGCCCCAGAGACGCTGGACCGCTATCGAGAGACACAACATCGCCTTTTTGTTAGCCTCAACACTCCACGCAAAAAAACGTAATGTTGGATGGCGTATAAGAGTATGAGCCTGTTTGGCGAACAACGGGATACCCCAAGGGCGATAATTTCGGCCGGCTGTTATTTACAGCTCTTTTGTGAGATCTTTCTCGGCAAATGAAATTTTTTCACTCCTTGGTAACTATAATTCTATATGCTGACAACAGCGTCCTACGCTGGGTAAATGTGGGTGGAGCCTACAGGGAGTACTACTATGATCACTGGGCCGCTACTGCGGGAATAGCAGACTCACAACAAACGCAGCAATCCTTCAGGCTTAGTTACGGAAATCTTGCCAAATACGTAGGTAAAGCCAACCTTAACAACACGCCAATAGACTACGCATTCAATCCTCGTTATGTGGGTGTATCATTTAGCTTCAGGAGAAAAACGTGCGTCGGGCGGCACATAATAACTTAAATGGGACGTCTTAATACCTCATGTCAAATTGCCCTCAATTGCGTTGCACCAAACTGAGTTAACGGTGATACAGATGAAGGACCTAGATGGGATCAAAACATCGTTAACACAGAAGGTGCTTAGCATCCTACGCAACTTGAAGAATCACCTAGTTTATCCTAAAGTCGCCCAGCAATTGGAATTGTTATATCCCGCTATGGTCGCAGAGCAACTCCAGCGCTGGGCGTACTTCACAGCAAATAAAAGCAATTGCTGCCGCTGTTCTTGTTGCGTTGTAGTAGCCAATGTTGTTTTTGCCGGTGTTGTTGCGATTGTTGTGATGTTTGCTATCGCTAATGTTGTTGCTTTCTCAACTAATACTTAGCTTATATGAACTACCTTCTTATAACGATAACACTGATGTTGCTTGTTTGCCCGTTGATGTAGTAGTGTAGCCTAAACCGTTAATTGGTCTGCTGTATTGTTGACACCTCTAAGCCTGTCCACTTCCAAATGGCGCTAAATTGCATGCCGACATTCCCCACTATAAGCTGTGCTGAATCTATTCATTATTGATTGCTCATTCAGTGCTATATGGCATATAAATAGGCTTCGACCTTTCACATTACGAGGGCCTATCTGATTCTCAACATACACATTTATTATTGCCTTCATCATTACGATTAACATTCTCCCCTGAATAGCCTATTCTCTCTAATCAATTTTCAGTATTGTATATAACGTATTATTCTGCGTCCAGCCTGCATAGATGTTGCTGTTCACTCCCAGATACGCAGTTTCAACATTCATAGTGACAGATCTCCCAAGTTTCGATCGTATACCTAATTTACCCGAATCAATGAATTGAACTACATCACCTTCATTGAGGGAAAACTTTCCGTTCGGATTGTTTGATGAGTGTGCCGAACGTAGCTGCATAACGTTCTCCTTGTACCAGCTCTCTTCTAGAATGAACTGAGCTGATACCGCCTTTCTGCAGAGCGTTTTACCAGCGAGGTTTGGTCTGAGGCCACACTTCGAGTGTCTGTTGATAGCGTCGCAGGACGACGGCCACTCATGACGCAAGATGGTGCGTTTAGCATAGTCTCATTAGAATTAGAATCTGCGCAGGTCGCACCGAAAAGCACCGAAACGGCCTTAGTTTCCATTAGAAACAAAAAAAACGTTGTTAGCTCATCCTGACGAAGAAAAGTTTAAGCAAGGGAATTGCTGAACGTACTCTTCACTGAGCGATTCTGCTCTGAGGAGGGGGAGGCACTCGCAGAAGCCTCCGCACTACAAGCTGCTTTCTGGACGACACGTGTCCACTTGATGGATTTAGTGTGTCGCGTATGAGTATGCAAGGACATCATTGTTCGTCTTTGTTCAGTGTTTTGTACAATGATTTGATGTCTTTGTGTGCCGAAAGTATGAAAGTAAGCGGCGTTATCACTCAGCAGTTGTTTGACGACACTAAGTTTGGCACGTAACAGAATACTGCATGTTGTTGTTGTTACTGCTGCTACTGTTGTTGTTGAATGTTGTTGTTGTTGAATGTTATTGTTGTTGTTGAATGTTGTTGTTGTTGAATGTTATTGTTGTTGTTGAATGTTGTTGTTGTTGTTGTTGAATGTTGTTGTTGTTGAATGTTATTGTTGTTGTTGAATGTTGTTGTTGTTGTTGTTGAATGTTGTTGTTGTTGTTGTTGTTATTGTTGTTGTTATTGTTGTTGCTACTGCTGCTGTTGTTGTTGTTGTTACTGCTATTGCTGTTGTTATTGTTGTTGTTATTGTTGCTACTGTTGTTGTTGTTGTTGTTGTTGTTGTTGTTGTTGTTGTTGTTGTTGTTGTTGTTGTTGTTGTTGTTGTTGTTGTTGTTGTTGTTGTTGTTGTTGTTGTTGTTGTTGTTGTTGTTGTTGTTGTTGTTGTTGTTGTTGTTGTTGTTGTTGTTGTTGTTGTTGTTGTTGTTGTTGTTGTTGTTGTTGTTGTTGTTGTTGTTGTTGTTATTGTTATTGTTATTGTTATTGTTGTTGTTGTTGTTGTTGTTGTTGTTGTTGCTACTGTTGTTGTTATTGTTGTTGCTATTGTTGTTGTTGTTATTGTTGTTGCTACTGTTGTTGTTGTTGTTGTTGTTACTGCTATTGCTGTTGTTGTTGTCGCTACAGCCGGCGTCGCTTGGCAGTACGTGCTAGTGCAGTTGCGTGCCAATTGCGAAGATGTATCGGACGCGCGGACCAGCGCGTGCCACACACAAGCTTTTCTGTGCCTCATCCTTCCTTGAACTCGCACGCGCTGCTCGGCTGCCGGTCGGCCGCCGACAGAATGGCGGAACTCGATAGCCGAAAGAGCCCGCGCCCGTTGCCGCGGAGGTCGCTGAGAAGATGACGAAAACGAGAAAGGGAAGAACGAACTCAAAGCTCTGAACTATACGAACAACGACTACGACGACGACGACTCGTGCAGCCTATGGCAGTTCCATAGCTAGCTCATTTACATAACGATGGTCGGACGACGATTCCGCACCAGCCACCCCCGACAGCACGCCACCCCCGACGGCCTGCACGAGCGAAATGGCTTCAACGTACACCGGTCGATCCACGATTGCGGCAGCGGCGGCGGCGGCATCAGCACCGCAATTGCCGCTGTCTTTGCCATCGTAGCGGTGGCTACTTCCAGTAGCGACGGCTGGCGTCGTGCATCGCGCTTCGATTCAATTCGATTTCGGTATTTCGGCAAATGATGATGATGATGGCGATGATGATGGCCATGATAATGATGATCAGCATCGTCATCACCCGCAGCAGCATCGTTCAGGCTAAGAAGAGCGAGCGAGGCTAACAACCCCCGTTTCCCCCTTGGAAGGAGGAGGTGAAGGAGCGGGCGGAGGGAAAAGAACCCCGGATTGCTGAGGGTCCCCGGGGTCGGGTCGCCTCCGCCATCATCATCGTCGTCGGCTTTAGTTGGGGTATCCAACATCCGACGTCGTTCAGCGTCGTCCATCGGCCACAGTAGTCTCGTTCTTCTGGAATCTGTTGTCGCCGTTGTCAACGTTGTATTTGTTGTTGTTCTTGTTGTTGTTGTTGTCGGTGTTGTTGTTGTTTGTGTCATCGGTGTTGTTGTTGTTGTGGATGTTGTCATCGTTGTGGTAGCGGTTGTTATTGTAGTTGTTGGAACTTGGCTGGCCAGGTTATGCACGTCCTGGACGTGCAGAGGTGGCAGCCTGGTCATGCCCAGACGTGCACCACAAGAGGGCCCACTCCACCAGGCACGTCTTGCCTGCAGTAGGCGCAGTAGAGTGTCGACCTGACAGACTCTCAGCACGCAAATATTCTTTCCTTCAACTATATATATATATATATATATATATATATGTCACCTCTGAATGTTCGTCTACACAGTAGGCGACCGCCGACCGACCCGCTGGGAACAAGTCTGTGTTTTCGTGTCTGTCTTGCTTACCTAGTGGCGCACGACAGTTACCTAGTGCGGCGCTATGCACTGCGTCACAAAACATACTGTGAAAGTAATTGCTGTATTGGGATAATTGGATTGAAAAGAAGAGAAAATTGTCTTCTTTTCTCCCCACCTCTGGCCATCTCCGACAGCGTGTTTGGGGTTTTTGTGGAGCGTGCGTCTCAAGGGCCCTCATACAACAACCAGCACTGAGTAGGCGCGATAACTATCCGCTTTCACTTCGATACGACATCGAAACAGACAGTCAAAGTAAAGAGAGGCTTCCAATTTTCTTTGTTTTGTGTCACACTGTTGGATCTAATGTCCTCGATGTTGTTACTGCTACTACTAAAAAAGTAAAGTTTTCGGGCCCCTCACCCAAGATTTAACGTCCACGTCCATGTTTTTCACATTTTCTATAGACGGACTACCCCCATAAATACAAACGTGCAACGGTGGGGCTCGAACCCGCGCACCTATCTGTCTTCTCCGGTCGCGAGGCGCAGGCGAAATGCACCACGCCACCAGGCTCGACACTACTACTACTACTACTACTACTATTACTGCTACTTGCATAAGTGATAGCATTTAACGTAATTTTTGGATTGGACGCATCACAATAGAGAGATACACGGAGGGATGCCGTCCCTCATTTCGCTACATCTCTTGAGAAAACATGAATGCAACTTATGCTTTGCAAGATCGTGCATTCTGGTCTTTTTACGATTGTGTACGTTTGTGTATATTTGCAATGCTTTTACACACGTCCAGTTCAATCAACAATGCTACACAGTGTGGAACTCTCTGCATTTACCTGCTCAGAAAAATCTTATTTATACAACAGGCTCAACTGGTACCTACTGTGTCGGAGCCAGAGAAAAGGTTTTGCATTATTTTATATTAGTGGCCTCCCTCTTCAATGGCGAAATGCTACGCTACTGGTGATCCCGAAAGGCAAAGGCGACCCAACTCACCCGTCGGCCTGGCGGGGCATTGCTAAGAAAAGCGTATGCTACAATCAGTTGTCCTCCCTGATAACGAGAAGGTTAACCGACTTCCTGGAGGGTACAGGCGTCATCTCTGACGAACAACATGGATTTCGAAGGGGTCGCTCGACGGCAACAGCGTGCGGGATTCTTTTAGAGGATGTTAAGGAGACCCTCTCTAGACAAGGTCAATCCTTGTACGCGGTTTTCGTCGATTTCAAAGCTGCTTTTGACACCGCTCCTCGTGATCGCGTGCTCGATATGCTAGCAGTGGTTGGCGTTCCTTATACGATTCTCAATCTCGTGGGGGCAATCTTACAGGAGAACCGTGTAACCATCGACGATGGTGTCTCGGAATTGCCGGCGTTTTCGCAAACAAGCGGGCTTGCGCAGGGGGACAATCTAAGCCCGCTTCTTTTCTCTGTACTTCTGAAAGACCTCCCAAAACAAATACGAGGATCAAGAGACCTCGTCAAGGTGCTACTGTACGCTGGCGATTTAGCTATCTATGGGAGAAGTCGTTTTCAAGTTCAACAAGCGCTAGCGAGGCTGAGCACAGCCGTCACGGGTCTTGGGCTAACAATTAACCTTGCTAAAACGGAAGCACTTAAGTTCCGAAGAGGGGGCAGAATTGCACGGGACGATACTCTTCACATTGAAAGCTACCCTCTTTCTTATGTGAACAACTTTTCTTATTTGGGGCTAACACTACCGTACAACGGGGTAGGGTTCTCAAGACACGTTATGGAGAGATGTAGGAAGGCCCTGATAGCGGCAACGTCTATCAAAAGCCCACAGCGTCTATCCCTCGCCACGGCCATCCGCCTCTTCGACTTGAAAGTTGCTCCTGTCGCCACTTACGGAATTAACCTAATATGGGAGCATCTGACTATGAGAAACCTGGATCAACTAAACCAAGTAAAAGCAGCCTTTCTCAAACGGACCCTAGGACTCCACACGTCAACGCGCAACCGACTCGTTTATTTACTAGCGGATTGTCCGCTCCTCACGGAAGATTTGAGGCGTCGTTTTAACCTCCCCCGCACCGCGGCCTTTGACGAATGCATTAAAAGATGGGAAGCAAAAATGGCCGAACTCGATCCGGAATTGTTTAACACCGGCGCAATGAGAAACGGCGAGTGGAAGGGACCAGACCGTACTAACAGACATGTGGTAACACGATTTGCTGTGCATGGTTTTCACCACACCCTATGTAGACGGTCTGAGTATCATGACGAGTATGACAGCTGTGTTTGTAACCGTTGCGGAGAAGTCTGCACTAGATATCATGCTGCAGAATGCCCCTTTGTGCAATCATTGAATGAACTAGCCCGCTTATGAGGGCTTTCTTTTTATCCTAACTCGTACCATTTCGAGAGTTGTTATGTTGTTGTTATATTACTAATATTCTTTTACCTATTTTCTCAGTTTTATGTCGTTGATATGCTACTCTACATGAGTGAATAAATGATGAATTGAATTGAATATTAGTGGCCCTATATCTGGCTCTTTGCGCGTTTTGCTTGCCAACCATGACTACTAAAGCGTACGTAGCAATTGTTAAGAACTTCTTACAATTGTCAAAAAATTCTGTTAAGAACTTCTTACAATTGTCAAAAAATGTAGAGAAATCCCCGTGACACAAAAGTCATAATGGTGTGAAATTCTGTCGGAAGAGGCTGGGCTACGAGACTGGTGTAAATATCTGCCATCAAGGGAAAACGTTTAATTTGCTTCTGTCTGCACTAAGTCTGAAAACGCCAAAACGAAAAACGTACAAGAAACATTGGAGGTTCCCGTAATAGCTGTTGGGAACTATTTGTCGAACCACTAAAAAAAAACAAAGGCTCCCTTTGTTCCACGCAACAGATGGGGCAGCCTATCGCTTGTTCCAAAGTTCTTAAATGATCGCGCTAGAAAACAACGCACAAGCCCATTGAGAAAAATTCAGTCTGCCTAAGTAATTACAGTAAGTACAGTGGGCATTGCGCTGCTGTTGAATTCCTCTGCCGTAGAAAGTCCAATTACGTTCATGAGCACGTTAAAGGTGGCTAAAAAGATAAAGATGAAATAATGACATACAGTAGTCTCCTACTAGCGAACACTACGAACAACTGGTTTGGATTACATCTAACTACCCCCCCCCCCCCCCCCCC